>CM053785.1:403643518-403871018 GCA_028749045.1 Cupressus sempervirens
AAGTTCTAGACTATTCTAGAAAGTCTTTATCCTCATCCAAAGTCTAGACTCTTCTAGAAGATGTCTTTAAACCTAATCCTAATCCCCTCCTAACCTTGTCACATTCCCTAAACATGGGTTAAAACTTACTAACCCAAGCCAAAGTTAACAAATATCTCCTCCTTCACCCACCCTCATTAAATGCCATCCACTTGCCTATCCCTAAGCTAATCCTAAATCATCCTAATCCATCCTCTATTCATTTGCACAAGCCTAAGCAAGCTTAAAACCTTCCTAATCAAGCCCAAGTCCAAATTCCTCTCATCTCCCCTAGAATATCCCAACCATAAAACTTTATGAAGCCCACTAGGCCATAAATGACTCTTCCAAAGCCCTTTCATTGCTCTTACAAGCCATTATGAGGGTCTTTGTGAAGATTTTATCCCTTGAGCCTCCTTTGTTGACTCATCCTTCCCCTTTCCTCCATCCTCTCACCCTGTGACATGTGTCACTCCCTGATTGGTTGTAAGGAAGCACAATCCATGTGCTCTCCTCTCATGCAATCTGAGCCCTCCATAAGCTTTTCCCCATCCTTGCATCTTAGCCCTCAAACCCTCAAGCATCTTGCCTATAAATTGGATCCTTCCCCTTTGCAAAACAACACAATCCATTAAGTAAAGTCATAATGCCATTTTAAGAAGCCATTTTACTTCAAAACCATATACTCACACCCAAATTCCAACTCCATTTGAAGCCCTTTTTGAAGCATAAAGCTTGAGCATACATCCTATCTATTTAGACAAAGCTACTCAACAAGAGAGCTTCTCATTGAGAGAGCCCATTAATGGCTCATATTCTCAATTAAGAGCTCATCTTATTCTATCTTGAAGTTTATGAATTTTGTTTAGTTTGTAGAAGCTTTATTTAAATTTGGTTTCTAGTAGCATACTAACATTGCTCATATACAGTAACAAGGGAGAATTTTAATTCCTCTTCAACTTTGGTTGGTCTTCTCAACTGAATAGAATAAAAGAACAATAGAGTCCAGGGTGGTTTGATAT
This sequence comes from Cupressus sempervirens, assembly GCA_028749045.1. NCBI lineage: Eukaryota > Viridiplantae > Streptophyta > Pinopsida > Cupressales > Cupressaceae > Cupressus > Cupressus sempervirens. The sequence continues at coordinate 403,644,559 of CM053785.1, forward strand.
ATTCCAGTAGGAGCTATAGGTTTAGTAGTGCTATGATCAGTCTCCAAGTGGGAGATTTTTGTGATGTGGAGCCTAATCAGACTTGGAGGTTTATTTGATGTGGTTTTCTCTCCATATTATTTCTATGGGGGTTTGGGGACAACACCCCCAAGATGGGGTCAAGGGGTAGTCGTAGTGCCCTTGCAGGGTCCTAGGGAAGCACCCTAGGTGTGCTCCCTAGCACAATATAGGGTGGGGTCAGGGGACAATGCTCCCTTAGGGGTTTTCAGGATAGCACCCCCAAAGACAAAAATGACCTTATATTATAAAAGGCATTGGCTACTATTTTTCTATTATTCTAGCCCTAATTTTAAAAGAGGCAAAAAACTTGTATAAAAAGACTTAGGGCTAGGGGTTTTCATAATGTGTGATGCAAAAATTGGTTCTTGTGGTAGTATTGAGCAATAAGGGATTACAGATTGTAATCAAGTTGTAATCACTGGATAATAGTAATATTGGACTTGTTGTTGGTGGACATAGCCTAGGGATTGGGTGAACCATGTTAAATCTTGGTGTCTTGTGTTCTCTTTTATGTGATCTACTATTTTCTGGTATTGGGTATAATTGCATGTAATTTATGTTTCTATCTAAGGTTAATCCTAACACTATGGCCTTGTCCCAATTCTCTTGCAATACCTTAGATACATGCAAGGCTATCTGTACTTTTGCTAAAAGTTCCATCACATGGTTAGCTATGAAGAAATTATTGTCATGGATCAATGTCTTTGCATGTGCAATATGTATTTGCATTGCATCCATGTTGGGAAGGATCATGCCTTGAATATTTGCAAGTGTGACCCTTATCCTAGCTTCTTCCCTTTGTAATTCTACCCAAAGATCTATCAAGTAGCTGATCTTTACAAGATGTGTAGAGCTGCAATTGATATCAAGTGACAATGGATGTGCACTTGCCTTCATGTCCTCATCTATCTTGGACAGTTTATCCTTTATTTCCTTAGTGAAGATAGATGTATCACTTAGCTTGACAAATAAAGAAGTAAGTTTTAAGTGTAGCAAGAATAGTAGATATTTCTACTTGGTCGATAGCTAACTTTTGTGCTACCTTCTCCAAAACTTTGTTTTCAAATTTTCTCCCTCCCCTCTATAGAATTTTTTCTTGTCCATTCAGCTCTTCATTATATTTGTGAACAACTTCAAATAATTTATCCAAAATAGGTTATTTCTCATCAACCTCAATATTCAAAACATCCACAAATATGCTTTTGATGTCTTCAAGTACCTAGTTTTTCTTCTTCTTCTCTTATTCTTCTCTTCTATTTGTTTAGCTCTCTTTTTCCAAAGCTCACCAAGGGTATCCATTTTATTAGGAGTTAGATTGGAAAGATCCCAATTTGGTATTACAATTTCCTCCTCTAGATCAATTTCTTCAATAGATGCTTCTACTTCTTTTACCTTTTCCTTTTGGATAGCAGAAGGACAATTTATTTTCCTTTGCTCAAAACTTTTGTGCTCGGTCGAGGCTTAACCTCAATAGTCATTGCACTTATTGTAGACTCACTCAATAAAGTGATAATAGTAGAATCAGTAGAAATAAAAACAAATTTAGAAGAAATAATTCTAATAGTAAGAATACCTTAATGTTGCTTGGTAATTCCTAATGTTAGAAAAAATGGAGCCTGCTACTCGATAGATGAAATAAAGGAAGCTTCACTCATCATGATACTTGATAATGTTTCTCTAGAGATTTTTTTGGTGCTTGGTAATGTATTTTTTACCTCAACAAACTTTATAGGAGTCTTCTTTGAGCTAAGCTTCACTAAGGCTTTTCTTAGAGAATGAGGAAAGGAGGCCATAACCTCTACTGATATCATCACTACATTAGATTCCTAAATACTCCAAATCTTAGGAATATCTCCTCCTATAGCTTCTTGATCTTCTTCTTATTCAACATCATCTCCTTCTACATTTTCTATTTCCTCATCTTCATTATCTTTTACTACATCTTCTTCTTCATCATCCTCATCATCAATTTGCATAACTTGATCACTGGGTTTGTGTAACCCATAGATGTTCTTCCATGATATGTTTTTGGACTTCACAACTAACTCAACATCCTTTAACATGATCAATAATGCATTGAATTTTAGAGTCAGCTTTATTTCATTATCCTTTATTGATTTCTTTACTTCTTTATCACTGAGACTCAACATGAGTTGTTTCAAGGTCAATTCTTTGATGTCTCTTGCAACATTTACTACATTATCCAATATTGGTGCAACTTCCTTGAGAACTACATCAAGAACTTGATCTTTTACCTCATTAGAACAATATTTCCATTTTTCCATTTTTGCCACTAGGACATCCTCTATTTGTTTCTTCTCCTCTATACTTCTAATGTCATACCTAAGAGACTTGAAGTATGCCATGCCACTCCCTTGTTCTAATATTTTTAATCTCTCTACAAATTTAGGGGCAAACTTCTAAAATATTATTTGTTTAGCTTCATCTTCATCCTCTCCAAGCTTAAGTTTCCTTCTTGTTTTTGCTACTCTTCTGGTGAACACAACATGGGATGTTTTTGAAGTTTTGGTTATAATTACCTTCCCTTTCTTCTTGGGAGGCTCTTCCTCTTTAGGTTCCTCTTCCTCTACATCTTCTTCCTCACCTTCTTCTTCTTCAAGCTCATCACCTTTTCCTTTAGTTAGTATGAGAGGGGAACTTGATGATTTGGAGTTCTTTAATGTTTTCTCTACCTTCTTTCTTCCTCTCTTCACTACCTAAGGTAACATGATTTCAAGTTCAATTCTGGCCTTGGCCTCCTCATAGGTTCAAAAATAAGGTGACTTGGGGTCTTCTAGCTCATTCAAAAGAGCCTCAATGATATCCTTGGTGTCATCTATGTTAACCTCATATCCTAGAGGTTTAACCCATGCCACTCTAGGCATTACTACCTAGATATAGACCTTGTTACAATCAACTAGAAAATAGATGTCCTGCTCATAGTCTTCTACCAACTTGCTTGGTATTCTAAATCTATTTTACATTTTTTCTTTGAAGGTCTCAAATTAGTTATCTATTATACTTTTGAAATTTTTATCCATCTCTACTACAAACTCATTGATTTGATATAAAAATGGTGTATCCTTTTTCTACACTACAGTTCCTTTTGAAGGGAAAATATTTTGTACATAGAAGAATAAACAAGTCAGAAAAGAACTAAACTTACATGGGTTTTTCTTTGAGACTCAGATGTTTTCCATGTTCTTGTTGAATTATTTTAGCATTAGCTTGACAAGGTTAAAAGATAAGTTATTCTTCACCACCTTTAATGCTAGGTCAACAGCTTCACATGATATGCTATTTAGATGGCTCAAGATGTATATCTTGTGTGCTATCACATGAATTCTAAACTTTAGCTCCATGTTTATGACACTAATCAACTCCATTCCTCTTCCATCCCATTCAAAATGAGTTATTTTAGCCAGTTCAAATTGGCCGATGGTTTTTGTAATCTTTTCCTTATTCAACATCCACAACATGATTATCCTATGGATCATCTTCTTTGTAATTTGTATAAGATGATCCAACCAAAAGTGCACTTCATGGACTCAACTGAGGATGAACCTAATCCATTTTCATTGGAAATCCCTTGGCATATGTAGAATGTGTGTTAAACCCTTTCTCTTGAGGTGTTTATGCTTGGGTTTCAAAACACCATCTAGACATAGCTCATTGTATGTGTAGTTCATCTCTAGGGTTCCCAATTCTTAAATTGAGTAGTGATAAAATGACCTAATGTCTTGAATAAGAAGTACCTTTGGTAGAATTTGAGATTGTGCTCCAGCAAGGTCAAGTGCCTCTACAACTATTGGAGTCACCTTGAACACTCCCAGGAGCCTTGTAATCAACTCCACCAACCAACATCTCTGAACCCTTTTTCACCTTATTGCTAGATGACTCCATTATGTTTAGTTAATCTTTTAAACATGAGAGAACTCTTTAACAACAACTACTTGACTTTCTTAGGGGCTCTAAAATCACTCTTTGCTCTAGGCTCTAAAAATTCATGGTGAAACAATACATTTGATTTCCTCCTTTTAACAAGATTAAATCTTTACCATTACCATTAATGCTTCATACAATTTTTTTCTTAGTGATAGGCTATCCTCCACTTGGTTTGGTCTTCAATGATTGGAAGAAACCTTCAACTCAATAAGGTCTCTTCACTCGGTAGGAACTACCAACTCAGAGAGAACTTAAGGAGGTGTGGTAGGAAACTTGGTAAAGTTACAACCACTTGATCTAAACTTGGTACTTAGTAGAGTCACCAAATTGACATCTGCATCCAAATATTTTTAAGGTTATGCATCTTGACCTTTCTTGGTAATGTCTTGTGACCCGACCTAGCTTGATAAGGTCTTCAACTTCCATCTTTACTCAGTGATCCTTATGCATCTTGAATGTTGATATGGATCTTTTTATTGCTAACTATAACTAATGTTATATGTCTTCTTCTGAATCATAGTCCTAGTAATCTCCATGGATGTCTAAGTTGAAATGGTTGAGTCACCCAACTCATTGACTTGGGTGTCAAAAATTTCATGAATTTGGCTTGCATTCTCTAGAGATTTTTGCACCCATTGTTTCCTCATTTCTTTTCTAATATTGTTAGTCTTAGCTTTCTTTTCATATTTAATTCTTCCTCTATTCATATAGTTCTTGGAAATATTTGCATGTTTTGTACATACAAAACATGTCTTTATAATAGCTCTCTTCCTTGTGTGATGTTTTATGTAGTTTGCTCCAATGTGCCCAAACTCATGATAATAGTGACATCTATGTATTGTAATCCCAACCAGATATAGCTTTGACAATTTTTTTTGCTAAGTTCCATTTCTTGGTCTTGCACTCTAAAGATTTGTGTCCTTGTTTGTTGCAATTGTGACACTTTCTTTTAAACTTAAATTTCTCTTTGCATTTGCTTCTTCTATTTCTTGGTTTGTTGCAATTGTACAACACTTTCCTTTAAACTTTGATTTACCATTTCTCCAATACTTGTTTAATGTATGACCTATTTTTCTACAATGACTACATGTAGGTCTTTTTTCTTCTTTTGAGCTCCTTGCTGAGATGATTCACCTTCTTCTATATATCCTAATCTAGCTTTGCCTTTGTGTCTAAATTGAGTTTTCTTATCTAGTTGATTCATTCTTTCTTTTGAATTCATTATCCTCTCATTAGTCTTCTTTTCTATGCTAAGATCATTCTTCAATCTTTCAATTATTTCCTTAAGTTGATAAGCTATTGATTTGCATCATTGAGTTGATCAATTAGATCCATTTGCTAAAGAGATAGTTGATTAATTTCATTATCCTTTTCTTCTATTTCCTCATTGGCTTTATCCTTTTGTTTCATGACTTCACATAATATAACTAATTGAATTTCTTATTCTCTTTTCAAGTTTTTGACTTCTTCATGAAGAGTAAGACTCTTATCAAGTAGATCTATGATTGTTGCATCAACTTCCTCTGTACTTCTTTCTTAACAAATACCTTCAATTTTTTCTCTAGTGTAGAGATTGTCATTCATATGTGTTGTAAGATCTCTTGATGCAAGAGCATCCTAGGTGTAAGGGCAATCTTGCATCACCCAAAAATATTTTATTTTCAATCTTTTCTCTTTTAATAAGGGCTAGTAGACATGGTGGTTACTATTTATGGAAACTTACTATTTTTAGTATGTTTTTCATATGAGCTCAAGATGTTCTTATTTTCTATAGGAAGGTTCATTTTAGAGATATAATCTTGCCATAAAAATCTCATTGCTCCAACTTAAGTATCAGAGAAGTTATTGTAGATTTTCAATGTAAAATTTTGTAGAAAAATCTTCAGGCTCACCATTGGAGACCTTAGAGTGCCTAAATGAGGTCCAAAAACTCAATGAAATGGCACTAGTGTAGTTTCAAGCTTGTAGATTAGGAGCTAGCATTTCCAAAAAGTGGTTATAATAGCCAATCAGAGCAACGATTTGTGAGCTATGGCCTTCAAAAATTGCACTACCAAAATTTCTTAAATAATTTGTCAAAGATGTATTTGGCCAACTCTATGTGTATTGTTAGGATTTGTTAGCGCTAGATATTAAGTTTAAGCATCTAGAACCTTCTTAGGTGGCATAAAATTGCCTATTTAAGAAAGGCTTGAACATTGTCTAGGACACATCTAGTTGATAGTTCACAACATGCCTTGCAAATTATTGTACTAAAGGCATCCATGTGGTTCAGTATATTGTACTTATGAATTCTATAATTTTGCATTTGTAGTGCAAATAAGAAGTTCATATTTTGTTCTCGTATTTTCTATTGTTTCTATGTTTCTGTTATGAGTTTATAGCATCAAGGGGAGCTCCCTACATTAAGTGGAATTAGAGCTAGAGTTCTTGAGTGTGTGGATAGGTTACCGATTGTGAGGTAGTTCGCACTAGGACCATGGTTTGGGCTGAGCATGTAGATGGATTGCCGATTGTGAGGTAGTTTGCGCTAGGGTTTTAGTGGAAGTACAAAAATGTCTCCACGAAGAGAGCATGGCAAAAGAGCTATATGTGTTATACCTAAGGGTCTTTGAGCCCCCCAAAGACAAATGCAAGTATTCTAAGAACAAATGTGTAGAGGAATGAATCTTCCCATAAGAGATGAAAGCAAGGATGAGGATGAAGTAGAAGAAAATGCTGAAGTAGAGGCAATTCTAAATCCAGAGGAAGAGAGGCTTTTTAGGGCCATCTCTATGATTGGAATAAGACCTAAGTTTGAGGTTCCCACATTTTTGGGAAATCTTAACCTCGAGGAGCTAATTGATTAGATCAATGAACTAGAGGAGTACTTTGAGTATGAAGATATTGATGATCCTGATAGGGTCAAGTTTTCAAAGGCAAAACTAAAGAGACATGCAAAGATCTGGTGGCAGGAGGTTTAGTTGGAGAAAAATAGAAAGGGATAGGAAAAAATCACCAAATGGGATCATATGAAAGATAAATTGAATCAAAAATTCATTCCTATGGATTATGAGCTTGATCTATTGAAGAAGATGTAAGGGTTGAATCAAGCATGAAAATTTGTTCAAGAGTATAATGAAGAGTTCTACCGAGTTCTCATTTGAACTGGCTATGCAAAAGCTGATAAGGATAAAGTTGCTCATTATCTTATCAGGTTAAGGCCAAGCATTCGGGATGAGCTAAGTCTAGTTTGAATGAGCAGTATTGAGGATGCATACTAGTTTTCCTTGAGAGTTGAGGAGAAATTGAGCAAGAAGTTTGACAATAAGAATAGTAGAAGAGGTCATGGTGGAAGATCTGGTGGATGATCTTATGGTGGTTGTAATGATGATCAAAAGAACAAGGATGAAGTTGGAAGTAGTAGTCAAAACTAGAGGGGAAACAATTTCAATCATTTCCATGATCAAAAAAATAGAGATCAAAGAGGAAGAGGTAGAGCACAAGGATCTGGAAGAGGAGGCTTCAATGGAAAATGTTTTCACTACAGAGAAGAAGGGCATAGAGAATTTGAGTGTACCTAGCGCCAAGGAAGGATAGATTGAAGAACAGAAGGTTAGAAGAGATTTGCACTTGTTGATGAAGATGCTAGATCCTCACATTCTAAAGATGCTGAAAGAGGAGAAGTCCTAGTTAACTAAAGAGTCTTGTTGAGTGGTGAGAATGAACCTGAACAAAGAAGGAGCTTGTTTCGCACAAGGTGTAGATGTGGAGATAAGTGTTGTGATGTGATCATTGATGGTGGAAGTACTAAAAATCTAGTGTTAGAAATGATGATCACCAAGTTGAATCTGAAAAGGAAGAAACACCCATGTCCATACCATATTACTTGGGTGCAAGATGACTATAAGGTCATGGTCAATGAGTAGTGCTCAATGAAGTTCAAGATTGGAAGCTACCGGGATGAGGTACTATGTGATATCATACCTATGGACATATGTCATGTGTTTTTGGGTAGGAAATGGTAGTTTGATAGGAATTTTGTACATGATGGGTGAGAAAATACCTACATTCTAACTAAGGATGGAGTGAAACATAAGTTGAAGTCATTGAAGGATAAAGAAGAAAAGGTATGTAGTGCTGCTAGAATATGTTTTGTTGATAGAAAAGAATTTCTTAAAGGTATGAAGCATGAGCTTATGTGTTTTTCTATAATAACTAAAGATAGTAAAGAAGAAGTAGAGGACGTGCCTTTAGAAGTTGCAGATATGTTGACAGAATTTTTTGATATAGTATCAGATAATGTACCTAAAGGATTGCCCCAAGTGAGAAAGATCACTCACCAGATGGATTTGGTTCTAGGATGTAATGCCCTACTTGCAAGGACCTATAATATTGTCCTATTTTTTCCAAGTAATTAATTCAAAGATTATTATTGTATTTTTAATCAAAAAAATGATTCTTTATATATGTATATTTTCCCTCCCAGTCTATTATATTGTACATATAGGCTAGGTCATCTGGATATTGGACAAGGAGACCACATTAAAGGCTTGAAAAGACCTTGGTCCCCACCTTTCAAATGAGTATCTTCCATTCTTCACCATGCCTAGATGCTATACCATACCTCAATCCTCGAACATTGTGGTGGGGTCCCATAGCTCGATAAACCTAAACCCAAGAGATGGTATTTTCCCCCTCTTGTTTGACGACTCAACTCTACCCTCTTATCCAACTAGTTCTTACTAATTAATGTAATTCATGGGGTTGTTTCAAGTTATCATCATTTCTTAATCACTTATATCAATTATATATTTATGTTTTTTTTAAAAAGGAAAATATTCATCTCTTTGTTCCTTTATATAATTATATGGCATCTTTAATTGAAATAATTAATATTAAAACATGTTTATTCCATATCTAAACATATAATTAAGTTGTTTTTTTAATAGGTGATTAAATTCTTCACCTAATACCAAAGCATATACATTTTTTATACAACCAAGGGTTTCTTTAAAATAACATGATTTAATAATAATATTGTGACCCATTTAAATAAATCCCTTGTTACCTTTTTGCTACACTAGCAATTGTAGGTGATGTGGAGTTGCTAAACCCCTTGAACACTCCACTCCTTTCATGTTGATGAATGGTGGACTGACAGCGAGGACCCTAGGCTGTACCTTTCAGTTATGAGCTTGGTCTATACTTTCTACTGTGTTAGGTATGCAAGCTATGTTTCTCTCCCTCCTTGGTGCTTGCAAAATGGGAAGGCTTCCACCATCCTTCTATGTCTATTCACTTTTCTTCCTCCCCTCCATACTCTTCCACATACTCCCTTAAATAATGTGCTCAAACAATGTGTTTCTTTCAAATGGTTGGTAATGGCATTAGTTTATAAGAATATTTATTTATTTTTATGTTTATTTGTGTTTTATTATTTTTATCCTCAGCAACTATGTATTATTGCATTGTCTCTTTTTTATTAATAATTAAGTTAAATGACAATAAGTGTATTTTATTAACACTATACTTCTTCAATATATCATAATTGACAATTATGTATTTATAATCATTATATTTGACAATTATTTATAATTAAGTTAAATGACAATAATTGTATTTTATTAATACTATACTTCTTCAATATATCAGAATTGCCAATTATGTATTTATATTCATTATATTTGATAATATAATTTATTTTAATGATTATATTTTGATTTACAATTAACAATTTGAATAGTAATGCTTTGCATATTATATTTGTCCACAATATATGAATATCAATGTCAATGGTGGCTTATGATAGATCGCCCCTCTCGAATTTTCTTGTCCTCAAGCAATTTGGGGTGGTTCAAGATTTCTTCACCCATCCAAGTAGCATCTTCCTTTGGGAGATTTTTCCATTTCACCAAAAATTCTAGGATAACTCTATTCCTCAACCTTTTTTCTTGCTTATCAATGATAGTCTTTGGTTCTAACACAAGCTTGCCTTGATCATCTAACTATGGTAGTTCACTTCATAGGGTAATTTATCTTCCCAAAACTTTCTTGAGTTGGGATACATGAAAAACATTGTAAATCTTTCTATTGGTAGGTAATTCGATTTCATATGCTACCTCACCAATTCTTCTTATAACTTTGTATAGTCCATAGAATCTAGGTTTAAACTTCTTCTCTCCACTTGCTTTTATTGTTGTTTGTTTGTAAGGTTGTAGTCATAAGAAGACCATGTCTCCTATTTCAAATGTTCTTTCTATACATTTCCTATTTGCATACAACTTTCATTGATTTTGGGCATGGTGGAGATTTTCTTTTAGAGATTTCATTAGGTCTAGATTGTATTGAATGAAATTTTTCACTCCAGGTACTTTACTATCTATAAGAATCAAATTCTAGAATAATGTGGCTTCATAAACACATTGGGCTTTAAAAGGAGTCATGCCTATAGACATATGGTGTGTAGTATTATAACAGTATTCCCCCAGGTGTAACCACTTGGCCCAAGCCTTTTGCTGTCCTATGACATAATTTCATGAACAAACTTCTATCCATTTATTTATGATCTCTATTTGTCCATCTGTTTGCAAATGATAGCTTGTACTAGGAGTCAAATCTGTTCCTACTAGTCAGAATAATTCTTGGCAAAATTGATTGAGAAATCTACTGTCTCTTTTGATGACTGTGTTCCATGGTAATCCATGTAGCCTAAAAATTTCTTTAAAGAATACTTCAACAATTTGTGGAGCATTGTAGTCTATACTTATTATAAGGAAGTGTGCATACTTAGTCAACCAAACCACTACTACATAAATGCAATCCTTTCCTTTTACCTTGGGTAGACTTGTTATGAAATCCATTGAAATGCTTTCCCATTTTTGGTTAGGAATGGGTAAAGGTTGTAAAAGGCCTATTGGGTGTCTTGGTTCTACTTTATTCCTTTGACATATAATGCATTCTTGGACATATTTCAATACATATTTCTCAAGACTTTTCCATGAAAATCTTTCTCTTATTTGTTTATAGGTTTTATAGTATCCCTGATGTCCTACTAATGGATTATCATGATGTTCTTTTAATACCTTTCCTTTCACTTTGGAATTTGAAGTTAGCCATGCCCTTCCTTTATACATGATGAGTTTGTTCACTATTTGATAATCATCATTAGGTAGTGTTCCTTTCATTATTTCTCTAGCTTGTGGATCTTTAACATATTCTATGATAATATCTTTTTTCCAATTTGCTATGTTTTTGGTTATTGTATCTATAAAATTCTATCATGATAGTGCGTCTGTTACTACATTGTTGGTTCTTTTGACATACTTGATGTCAAAATCCTAAGATTGAATCTTAATAACCCATTTCTATTGACAATCATTGAGATCCTTTTGGTTCATAAAGAATCTTAGGCTATTATGATTTGTTTTGATGTTTAATTTACCACAAACCAAATATTGCCTGAATTTAGCTAATGCATGCAATTTTGCCAACATTTCTTTTCATAGATAGAATAGTGTCTTTCAACTTCTGTAAGCTTACAACTCTTGAATGCTATGGGATGTTTTTTCTACATGAGGACTACTCTAATTCCTTCTCCTGATGCATCACATTGAAGTTAAAAGGGTAGTGTGAAATCTGGAATAGCTGAAACTGGGCATGTACTCATCGCTTCTTTTAATTAGTTGAATGCTTGTTGTGTGGTGTCATTCTAGGTGAATGTTCCCTTTTTATTAAATTAGTTAAAGTGGTGGCTATTTTAGAGAATCTTTTAACAAAGTGCCTATAATAGTTGCATAGTCCCACAAATCCTCTGAGATGTGTTAGGGTTTTGGGTTTTGGCCAATCTTTGATGACTTGGATCTTTTCATCATTAACACTCACTCCCTGTGCATTGATTTTATGCCCAACATAAAGGATTGCTTCTAATCCGAATTCACATTTTGGGGCTTTAGAAAAAAATGATTTTAATTCCAAAATACTTAGAATTTCTTCAATGTGTTTAAGGTGATCTTCCCATGTTTTACTGTAAATGAGAAAGTCATCAAACAATACAAGTAAAAAAATTCTTAATTTCTTCTAAAAATTTGGTTCATGCATGATTGAAAATTAGGTGGTGCATTAGTAAGGCCAAATGGAAGAACTAAGAAGTCAAAATGTCCACAGTGACATCTGAAAGCAATTTTATACACATCCTCTTCCTTCATATGAATTCGATGGTAGCCAGAACGTAAATTAATTTTGGAGAAGTATCATGTACCATTTAGTTCATCAATTAATTCATCAATCCTCGGTATAGGATATATGTTTTTTATTATCTTTTTATAAAGAGCCCTCTAGTCTATGCACATTCTATACATTCCATCTTTCTTTTTTACCAATACTACAAATGAGGTGAAAGGACTGGAATTGGATTGAATGAGGCCCATCTCAAGTAATTATTAAATGGTTTTTTCAATCTCTTCTTTTAATTTATGAGGATGTTTATAAGGTGTGGTTATGATAGGTTTGGCTCCAGCTCCTAGTTCTATTGAATACTCAAATCCTCTCTTAGGGGGAAACCCTAGAGGGAGTTCTTTAAAAAAATTTTTATGTTTTTTAAGATAGGTTGGATATCCACATGAGTTACTTGATATTTTGGTGTAGATTTTTCTATAATCATACATTGTGCAACCCACTTTGCTTGGTTGTGTTGAAATATTTTTTTGATTCTATTACATGAGACTATTTCAGGAGTTTCATTTGGTAATTCGTTTAGGGTGATTTCCTTCCCTTTGTGTTTAAAGCATATTTCTAGGTTGGGGTGATCCATAATAAAATGCCTTAGGGATTATATCTAAGTTAGTCCTAAAATTATATCATATTGTAAGTCTACTACATATAAATTTATTTTGATTGTGTGTTTACCCAACTTGATTTCTAGGTTAGGAATAATTTTAGAGCATTGCTCAATTTTTCTATTGGAAAAGGCCACTCTAAAACCTTTAAAGTCCTCTATTTCTAATTTCCTCTTTGCAATAAGAATTTTACTAATAAATTCATGAGAAGCTCCACTATCCACTAAGGCAATTATTCTTTGTCCCTTGATGATGTCGATGATTCTAAAGGGTCAGTTTTTATTAGCTTGAGAAATTGTGGCTATGGAACCTATAACTTCTTTCCCCCTTGATTTTTTGTTTTGACGTTCTTCTTCTATATTATAGATATGACTTTCTCTTTTGCATGTGTGGTTATGTCCCCACAATTCCTTACATTTGAAACACAATTTTTTTCTTTTAAATTCATTAATTTGATCCCTTTTCTCTTTTTCCTTACATTTATGGCCTTTTCCCCATGGGCTCTTACAAAAGTAACAAGATTTTCCTATCTCTTTAGGTAGAAATTTTTTGGATCGATCTTTGGATGATGGATGATCAAATTTCTTGGCTTTGAAAATTGCATCTTTTAGTGTAACTAGTTCCATGGCACCCACCATGCTTCGAATTGAATCTCTTAATCCTTCTACAAATAGGTAGGTAAGTCTTCTTTGGGACATTTTTGGTACAAATGCTGATAATCTTTGGAATTCATTTGCAAATTCACTCACTGTACCTCATTGTCTTAATAGATTTAGTTCCCTGAAGTACCATTTTGGATCTTTTTGATCAAATCTTTTAATGAGTTTTTGAGTGAATTCATGATATGAGGTAATGTGCTGGTTTGCATGTTTTTTCCATCCATATTGCCACCATTGATGTGTTATTCTAGTTAAATGTAGTACTACAAATTTAATTGAATTATCTTTTGTCATGGGACTATATGATAAATATGTGTCTATTTTGTCTACCCATGTTCTTACTAGAATTTTTTTCTATTCCATCAAAGTCAGGTAGAACTACCTTGTTAATCTTTCTTTCTAGATCTTGATTGCATGGAGTTTTGCTTTTTCGATTATTGATGTCCTTCACTTTTGTATCAATGTACTCTGTAAAAGGTACATTATTCCTTAATTTTGTTGCAAATTGGGAATATGCTTCTAAAATTCTTTCTACACTATCATTTGAGTCTTCATTGGCTTCCTCTCCTCCCCCTTCTTGGTTTTCTTTTGGTGCAAAAGGAGGTGTGGGTGGGTTATGATTATTCTCAAAATGATTTGAATTAATATCCCTCCCATTGTTGGGTCTAGAATTTGTGTTTTTTGTATTTTGAATGACTTGGAGGAGAAGTTTATTTGTTTCCCTATTTTGCTCCATCAATGACTAAGTGATTTGGGTCATTTGTTCCATAAAGGCTTTAAGATATTTACTTAGTTGACCACTCATGGTAGTGTCACCTTTCTTTCTCTCTCTTCTATTTCTCTTTGCTCTCTTTGATTTGTTTGCATTAACTATCCTTCATAGGTTGGCAGGAGTCCTACTCTGATACCACTGTAATGTCCCTACTTGCAAGGACTTATAATATTGTCCTATTTTTTCCTAGTAATCAATTCAAGGATTATTATTTTATTATTTAATCAAAAAAATGATTCTTTATATATGTATATTTTCCCTCCCAGTCTATTACATTGTACATATAGGCTAGGTCATCCAGAGATTAGACAAGGAGACCACATTAAAGGCTTGATGAGACCTTGGTCTCCACCTTTCAAATGAGTGCCTTCCATCCCTTGCCATGCCTAGATGCTATACCATACCTTAGTCCTCGAACATTGTGGTGGGGTCCCATAGCTCGATAAACCTAAACCCAAGAGATGGTATTTCCCCCCTCTTATCTTAGGACTTAGCTCTACCCTTTTGTCCACCTAGTTCTTACTGATTAATGTAATTCTTGGGGTTATTTCAAGTTATCATCATTTCTTAATCACTTATATCGATTATATATTTATCTTTTTTTTTTAAAAGGAAAATATTCATCTCTTTTTTCCTTTATATAATTATGTGGCATCTTTAATTGAAATAATTAATATTAAAACATGTTTATTTCTTCACATAATTAATTTTTTTATTCCATATCAAAACATATAATTAAGTTGTTTATTTAATAGGTAATTAAATTGTTCACCTAATACTAAAGCATATGCACTTTTTATACAACCAAGGGTTTCTTTAAAATAACATGATTTAATAATAATATTCTGAGCCATTTAAATAAATCCCTTGTTACCTTTTCACTATGCTGGAAATTGTAATGCATGGGTGATGTGGAGTTGTTGAACCCCCCAATCACTCCACTCCTTCTATCTTGATGAATAGTGGACTGACAATTAGGATCTTAGGTTGTACCTTTTGGTTATGAGCTTGGTCTATACTTTCTACTGTGTCAAGTATGTAGGCTACATTTCTTTCCCTCCTCAGTGCTTGTGAAATGGGAAGGCTTCCACCATCCTTCTATGTCTATTCACTTTTCTTCCTCCCCTCCATACTCTTCCATGTACTCCCTTAAATAATGTGCTCAAACGGTGTGTTTCTTTCATGCAGTTGGTAATGGTATTAGTTTATTAGAACATTTATTTGTTTTTATGTTTATTTGTGTTTTATTTTTTTTATCCTTGGCTATTATGTTTTATTGCATTGTCTCTTTTGTATTAATAGTTAAGTTAAATGATAATAAGTGTATTTTATTAACACTATACTTCTTCAATGTATCATAATTGACAATTATGTATTTATAATCATTATATTTTATAATATAATTTATATTAATGATTATATTTTGATTTACTATTAATAGTTTGAATAGTAATGGTTTACATATTATATTTTTCTACAATATCTAAATATCAACGTCAATGGTGGCGTATGACATAGGAGCCAGTTTTCCAAACAAGGTAGTGCATAGAATGACATAGTAGAAAGTGAAGAATTGAATAGGAAAGTTCATGAGTTGTTGCAGAAGGGGTTGATTTGAGAGAGTCTAAATCCATGTGTTGTACCAACAATATTAGCACCAAAGAAGAATGGAGAATGGAGGATGTGCACAGATTCTCGCACTATCAACAAGATCACAATAAAGTATAGATTTCCATTGCCAAGGATAGATGATATTATAGACTGTTTAAGTGGAGCTAATTATTTCACAAAGATAGATCTGAAGAGTGGGTACCATCAGATTCATATCAAAGAAGGTGATGAGTGGAAAACTACTTTCAAGACAAGGGAAGGACTATATGAGTGGTTAGTCATGCCTTTCGGGCTAACCAATGCACCAAGCACTTTCATGAGGCTCATGAATGAAGTATTGAAGGAGTTTCTAGGTAATTTTGTCATTTTTACCCAGATGATATATTGATCATTAGTAAGACATTAGAGGAGAATTTGATTCATATTCACAAGGTGTTTGATAAGTTGAGGGAAGAAAAGTTGCTGATAAACCTAAAGAAGTGTAGTTTTGTAAAGAAAGACTTGGTGTACTTGGGATTTTTAGTCTCAGGAGAAGGTCTAAAAATGGACCCAAAGAAAGTGAAGGCTATCCTTGAATGGCCTACTCTGAGTAGTGCAACAGAGTTAAGATCTTTTCATGGATTGGCTACATTTTATAGAAAGTTCATAAGAAGTTTATAGCAGTATTTGTGGACCCTTGACTAAAACAATGAGAGGGGATATGAAAGAGTTTAAGTGGACTATAGGAGTAGATAAGAGTTTCAATCTATCAAAATAGAAAGTTACTGAGAAACATTTTTTAGCACTTCCTAATTTTAACAAGGTGTTTCAAGTAGACTCTGATGCTAGCAATACTGCAATAGGAGTTATTTTGAGCCAGGAAGGTAGACCTATTGCTTACTTTAGTGAGAAGTTGAATGATGTAAAATGAGAATATTCTATTTATGATTAGGAATTTTATGCTATAGTTCAAGCATTGAAGAAGTGGAGATACTATCTTCTTCCTAAGGAGTTTGTTTTGTATACTAATCATCAAGCTTTGCAATATTTGAATAGTCAAGGAAAATTGAACCAAAGGCATTTAAAGTGGGTTGAGTTTTTGTAGAGTTATAGATTTGTTTTGAAACCCAGATGATCCTAATTTTAGTGATGCATGGAAGGAATGTACAAA
Organism: Cupressus sempervirens; assembly: GCA_028749045.1. Taxonomy (NCBI): domain Eukaryota; kingdom Viridiplantae; phylum Streptophyta; class Pinopsida; order Cupressales; family Cupressaceae; genus Cupressus; species Cupressus sempervirens. Next base: position 403,661,572 of record CM053785.1, read on the forward strand.
ACCTATTGCACTTGATAGGATAAAGTGGTTAGATTTCATGATCTAGGATAATATGTTGTTCAAAGGAAGCCATTTGTGCATACCCAAAAGTTCAATGAGAGAGAATCTCATCAAGGAGAAGCATAGTGGAGGATTGGTTGGACATTTTGGTAGAGAAAAAACCATAGCCTTGGTTGCTAAAAATTATTATTGGCCACAGTTGTAGAAAGATGTGAGGAAATTTATAAAAAGTTGTAGAGTATGTTAGATGGTGAAAGGAGTGAAGCAAAATATAGGGTTGTATCAACCATTACCTGTACTAGAGAAGCTGGGGGAGGATATCAGCATGGATTTTGTTCTTGGATTACTGAGAAAATAGTGTAGGCATGATTCTATTTTTGTGGTGGTTGATAGGTTTTCAAAGATGGCACATTTTATTCCTTGTAAAAAGACTAGTGATGTTGTTCATGTAGTAGAGTTTTTTTTCAAAGAAGTGGTGAGATTACATGGTCTGCCAAAGAGTATAGTTTTAGATTGAGATACCAAATTTGTTGGGTATTTATAGAATAAATTGTGGAAGAAGTTGAAGATATATTTGGTGTTTAGTTCATCACATCATCCAAAAACTAATGGATAGACAGAAGCTTTGAATCATAGTTTGGGAAATTTGCTAAGATGCTTGGTTGGAGATAAACCAAAAGGATGAGATATGATTTTAGCACATGAAAATTTTGAATATAATAATTTTTTCAATAGGATTACTATTAAATCACCATTCCACATTTTATATGGGAGTAGTCCCAAAAATTCTTCTAAATTGAGGCAGTTGGATAAAGGAGATATAAGTAGCACTAAAGTAGAAGATTTTGCTGAACATTTGAAGAGCATCCATGAGGAGGTGATGAAGCACATCATAAATATGAATATGTAGTATAAGGCAAAGGCAGATGTGAAAAGGATATATAAGGAATTTTAGATTGGTGATGAAGTCATGGTTCATTTGAGAAAGGAACATTTTCTAGTGGGTACATATAATAAGTTGAAGATGAAGAAATTTTGACCATGCAAGATAGTGAAGAGGCATGATTCTAGCAATGCATATGGAGTGGATTTATCTAATGAATTGAATATTTCACTAGTATTTAATATTTTAGATTTGAAAAAGTTTTATGAAGATGATGGAGACGAAGTTGCAGAAGCACAGTTGACCATTCCAGCAACTAGTTTAGCTACAAAGGAGATTGAGGAGATACTAGATAGTCATTTTGGAAAAAAATACTAGAAATAGAACTTATGAGGAATATATGGTCAAATGGAAAGGGAGACCAATTGAGGATTCATCATGGCTAGCAAAGGAGGAGGTCAATTATCTTGGTTTTCCTCTGAACACCTGAGACGTGATGGGGTCACTTCTCAAATTACCCTAGGTGTAAGGGCAATCTTGCATCACCCAAAAATATTTTATTTTCAGTCTTTTCTATTTTAATAAGGTATAGTAGATAGGGTGGTTACTATTTATGAAAAATTACTATTTTTAGCAAGTTTTTCATATGAGCTTGGAATGTTCCTCTTTTCTATATGAAAGTTCATTTTAGAGATATAAGCCTACCATAAAAATTTCATTGCTCCATCTTAAGTATTAGAGAAGTTATTGTGGATTTTTGGTGGAAAAATTTGTACAAAGATCTTTAGGCTCACTGTTGGAGGCCTTAGAGTGCTTGGATGAGGTTCAAAAACTTGACAAAAGGGCACTAGCATAGTTTCAAGCTTGTAGATCAAGAAATGACATTTCCAAAAAGTGGTTATAATAGCCAATCAAAGCAATGGTTTGTGAGTTATGGCCTTCAGAAGTTGGGCTTCCAAAATTTCTAAAATAATTTTTCAAAGATGTATTTGGACGACTCTATGTGTATTGTTAGGATCTTTTGGCCCTAGGTATTAAGTTTGAGAATCTAGAACCTTCTCAAGAAACATAAAATTGGCTATTTAAGAAAGGCTTGAACATTGTCTAAGACAGCTTTAGGTGATAGTTCACAACCTATCTTGCAAATTATTGTACTAAAGGCACCATGTGGGTTAGCATATTGTACTTATGAATTCTATAATTTTGCATTTGCATTGCAAATAAGAAGTCCATATTTTGTTATCATATTTTCTATTGTTTCTATGTTTCTTTTATGATTTTATGGTATTACGGGGAGCTCCCTGCATCATCTCTTTTTCTTTTCATGGATTGAGAGAGTTACTCCTTTTCTTTCTTGAGTTGATCCATGGCTAATTGTAGATCCAAATTTTCATTTTCAATAGCTTTCTCCAATCTATAGACTTCCATTGTCTCTGATTTTTTCTCAAGCTGGTTCTGATGTGAGAACCAAGATCTCTAATACCAATTTTTGGAAATCTAATATAGATTAGGTTAGTAAGAGGGGAGGGTCGAATCAAGAACCAATAAAATTTTAAACTTAATTTACCAACTAAACCATCACCACATAATTTGATCTAGTTGCATGCATGAAAGACTGAAAACAATAAAAAATTCATAATACTTTGACACAATATTGGTAACCTAGAAGCCTTCTGAAATGAAAGTAAAACTAGGGTGGGGATGATACCCAGAAGCTTTTTATGATTGTAGTATAAAGTTGGTCTGTTAAGGCTTACAATTGGTCACTTCTAATGACCTGCCCTATTAAGAGTAATAAGGACTATTAGGTCCACCTTGTTAAAGGATTTACAAATATACAATGAAGTATGCACTTTTTTAGGAGATTTGGAATAAGTTTGTTAAGTCCAACTTGTTAGAGGATTTGATTGATGCACCTATTAGGATGAGCTAGTGGTTGATCTCTTATCTACAACTTTGATTCACTGAATGAGATTCCTTGAATTATAATGATCACCTAACTATGATAGAGAAGTCTCTTCTTTTCCTTATACTACTTCTGGCCTTCTTGAATTTGCACTCATTTGCTTCTTACTTGTTCACATACTTGTTATTTTTTTATTATGGATATGATATAATACATTACATATATACGAATCCATTTAATTACCTTCTAGAGTCAACTAAAATATCAAATTTATGATAATTCATAAAGTTGGCCCACTATTGTAAATTAGGTTTTGAAGACAACTTGGTGATGTTCTAACACTCAAAAAACACTGTCAACCATCAACATACTCTTGCACTTAGTTGACATTGAAGCTCAATCCTTACTAGTCAATTTGAGTAGTAGGAACTTGGTGAACACTCTATGACTCGATGAACATTGAGAAATTAGATAGATACTAAATCACTTGGTTGACATTGCATGGCTTGGTCAGCAATAAATTCACTTTGATAACATTGTGTTCTTGGTAGACACTGATGTACTTGGTTAACACTATAGAGATTAGTTAATACTAAGATCTTCATCACTTATAATGGAAAGCTTAGTAGATTCTATTACACTCAAGCAATATTATAAATTGTCTCAAATGCTCGGTAGCTACTATAAAGCTCAGCATAAATTGTAGAATGATTGATTATCTTAGTAGCAACTTAAATACTTGCTTAACACTACTAGAAGTATGGTAATCTTAGTAGTAACTATAGAGCTTGGTAGCAATGAAACTAACTAAGTGTTAAATCACTAATAGACAAATTGACCTTCATGCCAACACTAGGTAGAAAAAGTTACCTCTTGCTTGGTCACCACTTACAATCAATTTATTATCATCATAAAATATTTTTTCCTTTCTATGATGGAAAAACTTTGTAAACTAATTTGTTTAACTATGAAACACTCAACATATTATAGTTAAGTCCTTCAGCCCAGTAAATATTGTCACATTTAATTTTATCAATTAGTTGAATTGTCCCTTTACCTTTCACTAGACATGGAACATCATTACCAAATTTAACACAACCACCCTTGTATGGTCCAATATCCTCAAACTTACTTCTATCACCAGTCATGTGATTAGAGAAACCACTATCAATTATCCATTTGTCACTTTTGTTCACATAAGAGATTAAAGAAATTTTCTTATCTTCATCAGAATCTTCTTTCATAGAAACATAAACTACCTCTTCATCATTACTTTTAGATTCAGTATAATTTTCTTCCTTAGCAATATAATAAGATTTCTTACCTTTATCCTTGTAGTCCTTGTTCTTCTTGAAGTCTTGGTCATTTTCTCTTCCTTTGTACTTGCTTTCTTTTCTTTCATCCTTGTCTTCTCTATCAAGAAATCTTGTAGCAATATAAAGAACTTTGTTGCATGAAAATAAATTATGAGTAGTTTTCCTTTGTATTTTCCTTTACCTCTTCCAAACCTCCTAGCCATTAGTGTTCAAGTTCATTGATTTCATCATCAAAAGTATCACTGTCATTTTTTCACATGTTTTTCCTTTCATTTCTTAATAAAAACCAATTGAAATTTAAAAGAAGATTCAATAGTAGCAAGAGTGTAATTATCAAAATTTGACATCTAAAAAGTAGTAAGCCTACCAAATATAGCTTCTAGAGTTAAGTTATTACCTAGTGTACATCTTAGTTCTTGTATTTAAAAAACCCTAATAGCATAAATATGAAGTAAAGTTCTCAATACCTTGTTAATTATTGTTTCATCTTCAATCATTCCAATAGCTTTGCTAATAGCATTGACAAATTCTTTAATTCTTGTGTAGTATTGCACTATGTTCTCACCTCTCATTCTCATTTCATCAAACTTATCTCTCAGACTTTCTTATTTGTGTCTCAAGACATTATCATCTCCTCCATAGATGGTCTTTATTTTATCCCCCATTTCCTTTGAATTCTTGCATTCCTTTAGGTCATCAAACATAACATAGCTTAAGGCTAAAGAAATCTCCAATATTTATTGATTATGTTCTTTCTTTTCTCTTAATTACTGAGAAGTTAGAGGGACTATGGTTATGTCCACATATGCATTGTCCAAAAACTCCAATGCAACATCACTAATACTGGCTATATGTAATCTCATCAACTTCTACCATGTAGGAAAACTTTATTTTCTCAACTTTGGTACTTCTCTCTTGTACACCATAATCTTTAACTTTGAGTACCTTCATAACTATTTGTACAATCACCAATGCTGTGATACCAATTGCTATAATATTTAGAATAATTGAGAGTGGAGGTGATTCAATTATCCAAGGTCTAAATGTATGAATTAAACAAACAAAATCTTAACCAATTTTAGATGTTATCATTTCATTTCTCAATCTCTACTATAAACTATTAACAACATTAACTGCATGTCCACTATCCTTAAAATAATAGACTTGTAGAATGTAAACTTAAATTAATAAAGAATTAGAGTAACATTCATACAAGTTTGATAGTAGGATTTTATGTGGAAACCCAATTTAAGAAAAACCACCAACAACATGTCATTAATTTTTACTCTTTTGAATTGTGCCCTATTAGGAGCCAACTCAGTAAAGGTCACATGTAATGCCCTACTTGGGAACCAAAGAGAAATAAACCTAATATGTTAAAATATTTATTGAACTATTTTATTTTAAAGTTTAAACAACACAAAATAACAATGCAGAAGCAATATAAACATACACATAAAATACTCATAAGAAATTATAAATACAATTTCAATTCCTCAAGGGTTCCTTCACATTGAGTTATGTTAAGAAGTTTATATTAATAAGTTTAAATTTCAAGTACAATGTCTCATGATCATAAAGAAATAACAAATACATTATCTCATAAGAAAATGCATAAATACAGCTAATACAATGAAAGTACATCCAATGAATAACATCCACTACACATGTTGTAGGGTATGTGAAAATAGATATAAGTACATCAACTAAAAGATACATAATAATGCATAAATACATCAAATGAAAAGAAGAGTCTAACATAAGAATGATAAAGGTACAAAATCATCATCATAAATCCAATAGCCAAAAATGTGAGGGGGGGAAAAATGGTAAGAAGACACTACCTCCCGATTGTGTGGTTACCTAATCAAGCTTCCACTCCCATTGTGTAGGGAAGATAATTAATGATCCACATATGGTTTGAATCATGTTCATAGGTTGAAAATGGGAACTAGATATGCATGAAACCATGGATTAGAGCCTCCAAATATGATAGATGACACCTCTAAAGGTTGTCATAGTTTTTTCTCATACTAATAACAACCAAAATATTGTAAATTGTTTGAAATAAGAGTAGTTCAAAGGTCCCACTAAGTGTGCCAACATTTTTTTGTCAATTTAGGTTTCACCTAAGAACTAAATATGATTTAAATGACCCATTGAAAAATGATATTATCCCCAAGATTTGGATCACCTATAGAAAGGATAGATCTCTAGACAGAGTTGGTTCTCTTTAAGACTTAACCTGAACTTATTAAAAAAAAGGGGGGAAGAAAGTACATAAAATTGAAGCTAACCTAACATAGTGATCCATTGAAGATTCAATTATTCATCCTATAGATCTATATTCATAGCCAATGAATAAAAGTAGTTTATATTTATGCACCTCTCTAGCTACATGCAGTGCATGAGAAATTCACAAGAAGGTGTTGAAATTAATCTAGAAGGAAGAATAAGAGGCCATCAAATCTAGATGTATATAAATAACACTCAATATATAATTTTTACTAGAATATGTTTGTGTGAGAAAAATACTTGCATTAACTAAGGAACAAAGGATTTAGGAAAATCACAACAAATACAAGGTAATACATATTTATTTGATCAAACTAGATAGGATAGATAAATTACAAGAATATAATTTTTAGAAGGAGGAGATGATTTATATATATTTTTATTACCATCATAGAGTTACAAGATGATTCTTTCTTTGTGAGAAGATAGGTGTAGTAGAAGGAAAATAAAGAACTTAAAAAAATAAAAATGTAATACATCTTTTAACTTTGCATCTCATGTAACCCATTATACAATCAACCTAAGAATATAGGAAATGGAGGGTAAAAATAGTATCAAACTCCTCCCCTAGTCAACATCAACCATCTAAAACATTTCCAAAATAATAGGACAAATTGACAAAAGGAAGGGATAATTCCCCCATACCCATGACATCATAGGAAAAAATAAATCAACAACCTCCCATAGTATTTTATGCCAATAATAATCATTGCATAAAAAATTGGATCCATGCAATTAGTAATATTGCCTTAAAATGCATATGCTACAGGGGAAATATATTAATGCATGAACCATTAATATAAAAACATAATAAAAGTGGGGATTGGAAAATAAATCAACCCACACATTTATTGTTGTAGACTTCAAAGAGGTAATAATTTTGAAATAGGGGAGTTGTATGGGGTTGATGGTAAATAGGGTTGATAAAACCCTAAATGGAATTTTGGATTGTCATTATGCCTCTTGTGTAGCATCACTTGTATGGGGGTTTGCATGGCATTTTAATGATTTTTTTTTTCAAATCATGGGTCCTCACCATCAATGCATGATGGGAACTTTGATCTCTACCAAAATAAGTTTGGTCTCTCTAATTGTTTTTGTCTATTAGTATCAACCACTTAGTCATTTACTAGGTGGATTCAGATTGTCATCATTATGACTGAGCTACTCTATATAGGCCAAGTCATAAGAAATACTTATATATAAACTTGTACATATCGAGCTCTATAAAAGATGAGAAAGTATCTGGTCATTGAGTATCTTCAATGTAAGCTAAGTCTAATGTTGACTGAGTAGTTCGAGCATATGCAAGTCATGTTATATAGAAGGTACCAAGCATAATAGAGACTGAGTGTTAGCATCATATACAATGAGTGTTGAGTGTCACAAACACTAATTACTGAGCAATGAAAAATTTATATTCAAGTTAGGAATGATACAAACTTTGAGGTAAACCATTTCAAGATGACATGGACATGATATCTAATACTTGTAGAGTTTGTTACAAACAATTTTATGCATTTTATGATGTGGATCACAAATCTCTATTCCCTATGTTTTGTGATGAAAAAATAAGATGGAGAGGTTGAATAAGGAAGCATCCAAAAAAATCTTTATGAAATCTTTAAATAGAATAGATCTTAACCTATTTTTATACAGATGGTGGTGAAGAGTATGATACAAAGGATCAAACAAACTATTCATACAATTCAAGTGTGAATGTGTGAACATTGTAGTAGAGGCAAAAGTTCTATTATTATAGAATAGAGAAAGAAAACTAGTCAAGTAGTGAAGGACATAAGATCCATATCATATTAGAGATTAGATTAGATTAGAAAGAGGAGATCCAACATCATCTTATCAGAGAAAACTTAGTATCAAGTATTGAATCACTCTTAATAGATTGACTCAAGATAAATCTCTTAACAAGGTGGTCTTAATAGATCTTTTTAAATCTCCTAATAAAGTCCTTACTTTGTTATAAGTGTGAAATTCTCTAATAGGGTGAGATCTAATAGTCTCAAAAGCTTTTAATAGGGAAAACCCCTCATAGGGTAGATCATTGATATGGTCAAACATTTTAACCCTAACAAGTTAACTTTATTATTGTAGTAGTGAAAATTTTTGGGTGTAATCTCCACCCCACTTTTACCTTCATTCTAAAGTGTTTTTGGGTAACCAAAATATTTGTGTCATGTGATTACTTTTTATGCATGTGAATGATAGATTAGATCTATATTCTATTATAGTTTTATTTTATAAGTTATGCATGCACAAGGAATAGGATATGAGATGGTAAATGTGGTGAGTGCATTATAGAATTGTTCAAAATGTTAAAGTGTTACAGATCCTGATTCACTCCCCCTCCCTCAGTATCTTGGTGTCCAATTAAGACTTCTAACAATAATTATCAGAATCTAGTTCTCTTAGAGAAGCTTAACAACTTCTAACAATAATTATCAGAACCTAGTTCTCTTAGAGAAGCTTAACAACTTGGAGTTTAGATCTTGGAAATGGAGGCTTTTATATTAGACAAAACTATTGATGAGAAAGTGATTGACATCTAGCTCATACTACAAAAAATTGAGATATAAAGACAAGATCTAAAGAAATCTCCAAAAAGGAGAAAGGAATTGCCTATTTAGGATAAATAGTTTCATTATGAAGAAGCTGAAATTGAAGGAATTTTTGAAATAATAAATTCAAATAACACAACATCTATAGATCTACTAGAAAAGAATAGAATCCTAAATGAAGAAGTTAGGGGACTAAAAAGGGAACATGAGATTCAATTAATAAGGTTATGTGAAGTAAATGAGGAAAAGAAGCAAGTTGAGGAAGCCAAGATTTTCATTGAGAAAGACAAAATGATAATGGCAACTAGACTTGAAGAAAGGATATATGATGTAAAAAAGATCACAAATAATCAACTTGACATGATGAATCAACTGATGCTTTCAAATCAAGAATTAAATAAGAAGGATGTGGAAATAGCAAATCTGATATCATAAAAGGACTTACGAAAGAATGAGCTAAAAATTGAAAAAAAAATTTGTTGAATGATTCAACAAGCCAAATGAAGCAATAGAATACTTTGAAGAAATAATGAGGTCATCTAGTAGTACTTTTGGATCAAGACATTCATCTACTAAGCAAGGAGAATCATCCAAGAGTGGAGAACTAAGAAATTTAAAGACAAAAGGAAAACCCACATGTTATCAATGTGGAAAACTTGGTCATACTACAAATGTCTACTGAAGAAAAATGGTATGCAAGGTCCTAAACCCAAGTTTACTAGATATTTTTTTTACTACAAGAAGCAAGGACATCAAACACATAAGTCTAGGTCAAGAATGAAGAATGTATCTTTTGCACCTAGATTTGAAGGCTATTGTTACAATTGTCAAAAGTATGGACATATAGCATATGAATGTAGATCATAGAAAAAACCCTACTGGACTAATCAAATGCAAAACCATGCATCTAACCACGTATGCTCCAAATTTCACAAGTTTGGAAATTCAAGCAAAAAATGCAGAACTCAAGTGCCAACAACATATCACAACAACACCAAGAGTAAAGGCAAAGTGGAAATTGATCAAAAAAGGAAGGAGATGAATCAAACATGGAAGAAAAAGACTGAAGATGGAAGCAGTGGAATAAATGGAGTTGAGATGACCCAATCAAATGGAGAAGGTGATCATATCATCTCAAAATAAGTAAGAAAGGTATGCATGGAACTATATATCTAATGATACATCTTATGTCAGTTCCTAACACAAAGTGAGCTAAAGTTCATATTTGCATAAGTAAATATGCATAAGAATAGTTTTATGAAAGGGCCAATGCAAAAGAATCATTTGTACAATCAATGACAAACCTCATTAAAATCATCTTTACTGACCAAGCATTGCAATATGGACCAAGTGATTCTAAGGCAACTGATGTATAGGCTAAGTTAGATGGAAGAGATTGAGTTGTATAGTGAAGATCTAGTTTGAAGGCATAATGTTGACAAAGATAGCTGGCTTCCACCCACCTAAGTACACAACATTAATGCTGAACTTAAATTGAGAAAAAGGAAGTATATGTCAAAATTTGGAGGCATTATTTCATACTTGCATACATAATTCAAGAGCATAGAGCAATGTGAGCGATGAAAGATAGCCTAAGGTGATTTAAGAGAAAATTTGAGATAAGAGGACTAATTAAGTGAAGATCTAAGTTGTGTCAAGTGATCTAGAAAAAAAATTTCAAACCCTAACAAAGAGAAAATGGCAACTTCATCATTTGGGGGAAAGAGTCAAGGAGTAAAGGTTAGTAAGATTTAATTGGTGAAGAGTGACACTTGTCCTCTACCTAAATTCTATGCTATTCCCAAGATTGCAATGAAAGGTGACTCAATGGGTGTGTTATCTATGATACAACTTGAGGTAATCATGCTAAACATTTTAGGATTAAACATAGATATAAATAATAGTTACATGCAAATATAACCAATATTAGATCTTAATAGATCGCATAGAAGAGAACACAAGACACAAAGATTTAATGTGGTTCACCTAATCCCTAGACTATATCCACCAACAACAAGTCCAATATTATTATTATCTAGTGATTAAAATCCACAATCCTTTATAGTTCAATACTACTAGAGGAAGCTACTATATCACCATACATTATGAAATCCCTAACCCTAAGAATTTTTATACAAGCTTTTTACTGCTTACAAAATTAGGGCTAGAATAGGTCATCTAATAGAAAAAATAGTAGCTAGAACCTTTTAAAATATAAGGTAATTTTTGGTTTCATAGGCGCTATACTCAAAAACCCCCATGGGGGCATTGCCACTTGACCCCACCTTGTACTACAATAGGGAGCACAGGGGCACTATCCCACAATCCTAGTCAAAATATTCTAGGGAGAAACCACACCGAATAAACCTCTGAGTTTGATTAAGCTCCACATCACAACAATCTCCCACTTTGACACTAATTAGACTCCACACCAATAATCTCCCACTTGGAGACATATCATAGCACTGCTAAACTTGTAGCTCCCATTGGAATATCAAACCACCCTAGACTCTATTGTTCTTTTATTCTATTAAGTATAGACAACTAACCAAAGTTGAAGAGGAGTTTAGCTTCTCCCTTATTATTGCCTTGGTAAATATATTTGTTGGATTATCATCTGTATGTATCTTCTCTAGCTTTAATTTTCCATCATCCAAAACTGATCAAATGAAATGGTACACAATTGTATGTGGTTTGTCTTTAAATGCAAAGAAGAATTCTTTGCAAGATGAATGGCTCTCTGGCTATATGTGAAAAAATAATTATCCCTCTATGGGTGTCCTAATTCTTCCATGAAGAATTGAAGCCATATCATCTCCTTGGCTACCTCTATAGTAGCAACATATTCTACCTCTAAAGTGGATAAAGCATTAACCTTCTATAAGAGAGAAACCCAACTCACTACTACCCCACCAATAGTAAATGCACAACCTATAGTACTCCACATGGTATCAATATCCCTTGCCAAATTTGGGTCAAAATATCCCTATAAATTAGTAGTAGAGCCCCCAAAATGTAAATACTTACTAGATGTACCTCTCAAAAATCTAAGAATCCATTCAACAACATTCCAATGCTCAATTCCTAGATGACTCATATACCTGCTGATGACTCCCACTACATGTGCAATATCTTTCCTTGTACATACCATAGCATACATCAAGATTCATACAACTAAAGCATAAGGTACCTTTGACATCTTAGCCTCCTCTTCTTGTGTCTTTGGACACATCTTCTTAGTCAATTTCAAATGACTAGTTAAAGATTTGTTGATAGCTTTAGCATTCTCCATAGAGAAATGTTGCAACACCTTTGCAATATAATCAGCCTAAGATAATGTCAATTTTCTATTTTTCCCATCTCTCCAAATTTTTATACCAAGGATTTGCTTTCCTGCCCTCAAATCCTTCAAAGAAAATGAATGTGCTAAGTATTCTTTTAACCCCTTAAGTTGATCCATGCTAGACCTAGCTACAAGCATATCATCAACATATAAACATAAAATAATTTAGTTGCCATCATCTAACCTCTTAAATTAAACACAATGATATGGATGACACCTACTATATCCATGCTCATGCATAAAACTGTCAAATTTCACATATCATTGTCGAGGTGCTTGCTTCAAGTCATATAAAATTTTCTACAATTTGCACACTAAATTCTCCTTAACTTTGACCTCAAATCCCTATGGCTATGCCATATATATCTCTTCATCCAAATCACCATGAAGAAAATCTATTTTAACATCAAGTTTCTCCAAATATAAATCTTCACTAGCCACAATACTTAAAACAGTGTGAATCAAAATCAATGCCCTTTTCTATACAAATCCTTTTACCACTAACCTAGCTTTAAATATTTTCTTATCTCCATTCTCTTCTTTCAACCTATAAACCCATTTATTCTATAAAGCCCTTTTACCTATAGGCAACTTGCATAAATCTCATGTCTTATTTTTTAGCAAAGAGTCCATTTCCTTTTTCATTGTAGATTCCAACTAAATCTTTGTATCCACCTCCACAACTTCATCATAACATTTAGACTCACCAGCATCATTAAGTAAAATAGAATACAAGGAAGGAGAAAATATTTTTGAAGGTCTACTTAGCCTTGTTGACTATCTAACATTCACTGGGGTGTGTAGTATTTGTTGTTGTGGTTGTTGCAGATCATGAGGAACTATTGCGACATCATCTTTTGCAATATCATCCAGCACTACATAAGCATTTTTTTTCTTCTCATATTTCTGCAATAGATATATGTACAACATTTTCTCATTGAATATGACATCCCTACTTTTTATAATTTTACAATTTTAAAAATACTAAAGCCTATAATCAAATTCATCAATGTCATATCCGAAAAATACACATTTCTTTGACTTAGCTTCCAACTTGGTTCTATTTTGAGAATCTATATATGAAAATTCTTTACAACCAAAGGTTTTTGAGAATAGAATAACTCACCTTCTTACTATTGGTGTTTTAAAATGTGCTAAAACTACTAAGCAAAAAAATGCTTAATACCAAAATGAAAGTACATACACAATCTAAAGACTAGCCTATTCTTATTAACAATGGCATATGTAAGGTATTTGGACCCAACTTCAACAAAACCACAGATGGTTTTCTACTCTTTTGGCTCTGCAAAACCAAGGCGGGTGTACCCAGGGATGGTTCAAAACTGAAACAACTGTATGAGGATTATTCTTAGTTTCATTCTGACTCTCATTTCAAAATCCTCAAGCATATACATAATTCTTACTAACTTGATAAACACATCCCATAAATAGATATGGCCAAGAATTCTTCTATAGATCTGCAGATGTTTTCAACAACAATGGCTAACTGAAGCTAAAACATTCTATGCAGACAAGTGCTGGCCAACTTTGAAGATCTACAGGAAATAAGAGTAAAATTTGATTTGATGATGCATTTGAAAAACCATTTGTAAGATATTTCTCCTTCAGCTGAAATAACTTGATCAGTGCCTAATCCATTGGGGTTCAGAGTCTATAGCAAATTCTTAGATCTAATTTGTTGCCTTACAACAAATTCTATCAGCAATTCTTATCAGAACTTATCATTCAAAAATCCTTTTCAATACTTAAGGAATATTATCACATTCATCAAAGCCTTTATTTAATCCATTGAATTAACAGCAATGATAAATGGATATACAACCTAACTAGATTGCATTCAATTGCACAAGCTTTTATTCATACAACATCAAGGTAGCTAAGTATTTAAAAGGAGACAAAATTTAGAAAGAATTGATATGGGGATAGTTCATAGTTTGTATTCATTTCCTTTGAAAATGGTATATCCTTTACAATAGACTCAGAATGGCCTTCAGAAAGAAACACAGCTCATTCTATATTCATGTATTCTCAGAGAATTGACAAAAAAATACATTACAAACTTGCTTTCAAAATTTGGACCAAAAACCAGACTAAGCACAATAGTTAGAAGAAATAGAATTTAAACCATTCTTTAGCCTTGGAATCTCACTTAAATAGTGTGAGATGCAACAAGCTTCGGGCTAAAGAAAGTGACATGTGTCCCATAAAAGATACTAACAAATGTCTGTAGTAAAAGACAAAAACAAATAACAGAAAAGCTAACACATCGAACCATCCTGGGTGGGTCCCTTTCTATTATGCTTCTCATTTGTTTTAACAAGAAGATAGGATCTAATTCTCCAATTATTCTTCATCCTTAGAGTAAATAGCCATGAGGTTTGAAAGTGATGTATCATCTTCAGTTACCTGTAAATTTACTTCAACCTAGGGATTTTCCATGTCCTCATTATTAACTATGAGAGTGCCTTTTACTTTTACATTTTCCTCCTCATCATCTTCTCACATTTGTTCTAGAAACTGGTTTTTCCATTTATTAAAAGCATCATCATCTAGCCAATCAAAACTTAGAGCTTCTCTTTGTATCATTATTAAAGAATTTGCACTTTCTTCTAAATCATCAAATTCTTTTCTCATAGCAGTATAAAATAACTGTATTTTTACTAGCTCTTCATTTGTCTTTGCCCAAAACCAATGGCTAGTTTCACTAATGATGTTTATTATTCTTTCATTAAATAACTCATCCATCTCCCTTTTCCACTTTTCCTTTTCCTTTATTGTATCAACAGATTCTAAAGCACAAGGAAATAGGGTGAATTTTTCAGCAATATATCTAGAAAAACAGAGTGTTAATCTTTTCTATAAATAATCTCTCTTATCATCAAAAATTTCTAGCTTATTTAATAAATCAAAAATTTTCTCAACTTGATGATAAGGCATTTGGACTGCAGATATACATATGATTGTAATATCATTATTCCTTTCCTTCCATTTCTATGCAAGAGGAGTCAATTTATCCTTATCCCTGTTCAACTCATCCATGAGGGTTGCAATTCTTGTCAACTGATCAAAAAAGGTTGACCATTGTATTTTATCCCTCAAATATATCAGACCCTACTTTAATTTTTCTTCATATTGATTTCTCAATTCTATCTGCAACTCATGCAATTTTGTTTTTTCCTCTTCAAAGTCCTCTGCAATATAGAATTGGGGCCTTTCAGGGGATTCAGGTATTTCAATAATAGGGGTTGATCCAGATCCAACCAATGGCTGTGAAGGGTATGCAATTGTAGATGCACTGGATTCTCCCATTTTTATTTTCCCTAGTATCCTCTCCATTTGAGACATTTTGTTTTCTAGTGATTGTATCTGTATACCCCTTTCCTCATATGCCTTCAAAACTTCTTCAAACCTAGCATTGAGTTGGGCAAACTTATCTTCTTCTTGTCCAGATACAACACCACCCAATTTTAGCATTTCTGAAGCCATTCCCATTACTTGTTTACTACTTACCTCACCAGCCCTATATACTATCAATGTAACAGTATGTTCTGCAATGGGAAACTCATGCATCCTGGTACTTTCTCTCTTATCTATGGACCACAAAACAAGGGCTTGGTGGTCATCACTAAATTTGACCCCTCTATGAGCCTGTAGTACTTCTTCAGCAGTTGTCAGTTGAACATACTTCTGCTTTCTTACTGAATAAAAAACAATAGCATTTGCTATATCCCATTCTGGCAGAAGGAGGATTCCTGATTGTCTAACTATTTGCCTTCCAGGTTCAGGAGTGAACTGGGCAAAATCACTCAAAAACTTTGATTTTACCTCTTCCTTGATAACCGGGTCAAATTTATTTGGTTGCTCAATCTTGATCTTCTCATAGGATTTCTCAAAATTCTTTATATTTAATCTCCATAAAAAATGAGCAAAAGCCTTAGATCTTACAAAATTTTCATCATTAATAAATCTTTTAGATTTCAGAAGCCTGGGCAACAATTGGGTCAATTTCCTTACCTTGGTAATCAGCAATGGTCAGGTCCAAGGAGGGTGTAGGAGGTTCTTGTGGCTCTCCAACATCCAGGTCTGTAGAAGTGACAATCACATCCCCTTCTCCTCCCATTTGTCTAAGCTGTTCCTTTAGAGATGCTTCATCATCTATCTGGATTGGAAACTGGCTTGGGGAGTATTGTTCCTTTTGAGAAGAAGAAGACCCCTGCTCCAATTTTCATCTTTTTGGAGAGCTGGTTGTAGATGGACTTCTTGGCCTTGGCTTCTCATGAGTGGGTACCTGTTGCACACTCTAAACCATGACATAACCTACCCTTTTCTGCAATGTATATTGGCTAGGAGTTACTACATTTCTACCACTCATTCTTCTTTGTATTTCTATTGCCTTGTCTGGGTGTGCCTTAATAAACATAGCTTTCTTTTCATCCATAGTCTGGATTATTATGGAAAAATTATTCATTAATGCCTGTATTTTAGCTCCCTAGCATTTCTTATCTTTCAATGGGTCGTACTAGGGGTCAAAAGCATTAATGAATTCCAGGTTTTTACTGAAAACTATCCATTTCTCTTTCCTTAATTCTTGCTCCTGCAATGTGAAAATATTTTTGATTATATCTTTCGGATGGTAAACCTGATGTACCATATGGGAAGCTCTCACCCTTTCTTTTAATAGGTCATAGAATCCTTCAGGATCAATGAATCTAGCGTGAGATTCTGCCATGTTATATTTATTCAAAAAAAAATTTAAATGCTTCCATCCCTTTTTAACAAAAACAAAATCATGCACTACAGTAACCATTGGAAAGAAAGTTCCCTTCTTGACTAATTCCCTCTCATATATAGTACCTATCTGCCATAAGAGCTCAGCTATCCCTATCTTCAAAGGTACATGAAAAGGTAACACATGAGGTTTCCCTAAGAAACCATAAACTCTTATTACTATTGAAACATTGTAGGGAATTATATCCCCCCAGTTGTGACTGACAAGTAGCCCTTTAGCATGGTCCTTGGGTCTAACCAATTCTAATAATGCCTATGGGATTCTAGGGCTATCTCCTCTTAAAAGCAGTCTAAGCTTTGATGCAAAATACCTGTCAAATCTTACATAACTAGCATCAGTGGCCTCTGAAGTCATATCCACACTCCACAACTGCACTGGATTCCTTTCTCCATCCTTTTTTGTTTCTAAATCCATACCCTTGGAGAAGAAAGTATATCCTTTGTATAAACATACATGCATCATTAATGAATACCAACAGAATGGTTTGTTTACTTTCCCCTTTGCTATTCCAACTAGACCATTGTGAATCTCTTGTGCTAGGAAAGTGGCAAAATCTAGAATGGTACTTATTCCAAATTGAAGGGTTTGAGCAATTATAAGGACCACAGAACCTGGAATTTGATCACCTTCATCTATTCCCAAGATCTTGCAAAGAGAAAAATATAGTGCTTGAGCTCTCAAATTGAAATGTCTTCTCAATAGTGGCTTTGGAGTACTGGCTGTGATTACAGGCAAATTTCCAGCCCTAGCAACATGCTCCTGTAGTGGCCCTATTCTTAGGTACACTTGTTGTGCATCATATCTAGCTTGCAAATCATCCAGATCAATGATTTCATGCACAACATGGTTAGGTTTAGGTTGAAAACCTCACTGAACAACTCAGGGAAAACCCTAAATAGGTTGACCCCCGAATGATTTTTTACCCACCTTGTGATAGGATCATATTTCTTTGCCAGGTCCATCAATAAATCACTATCAAAGAAAACACTGGGGACTACTAATTTTCCAATGTCAAATTCCCATACATTGCTCATAGGAGTGTCCAATTTTTGCTCTGAAAACCATTTCTTAAACAACTCCAAACCTCCCATGGAAACCTGGGCATCTCTTATCCAATTAGCTTTATCATAAAATCCTTCTGCCACCACTAATCTAGGGTTTTTTGGAATGAGTTCCCTTCCCTTAGTTATTTCATGCACTGATAAGGGGAATTGTTTGAGAAAATCATTGTGCACTAAACGTTTTAGATAATCCTTTTGTCCAGTAAACTCTTTTTGGGGTGGCATTTTAATGAAACTTTGGAAAATTCACAATAGTAGATGCTTCAAATTTACTCAAAAAGTCATGGAGCACTTACCCGCCAGAATTCGCACTTCTGCACTATATGATGTCTTCTACAATTTTACTGGAGTATTAACCGAGAAATTTCGTGCCTTAGCTCTGAAATCTTAAATGCCCTTTTCTTTCTGCGCTTTGGTGATTCATTAATGGTGGAATCATGGGTTCTTTTTATGAATTAAAACCGCACGCACCAGGTCTAGATCACATTTACTCTTAGTAACTGTTACCCGCAATTTGCACTCAAATTTGAATCCCATCCATAGATTTCATCAGATCGCACGGTCCTGATTTAAAAATATCAAGCTTTATAGTCTTTTAGAAAAAATGCTACGTGTCACCATCATGCTTCCCCACATTACTTAAAAACCTACATCTTCATAATGCGGGGATGCACCAACCGTCGATCAAGACAAGATCAATGATCAGAATAATCCATTTTTTATTAAAACCAACTAGCTGAACTAACCAATAGGGAACTGCCATATTAGCTCATACTGTCTAACAACACTCCACACCAGCAGATCCCATATCTTCTTCTGAGCAAGCAAGTGTTTGACGTCATCACGGACACACGACAAAAATGCGCTTCCCCACATTACTTAAAAACATACATCTTCATAATGCGGGGATGCACCAACCATTGATCAAGACAGGATCAATGGTGATAAGAATTCACGTTCATTAAGAAACCAAAAAACCTTTCTGCACACACCTAGCATTATACGTCATCAGTCATTTGCAGTGCAGCATATTGAAATATAAAAACCTGACCCCACTTTACCACGTGTAACAAATGCGCTTCCTCGCATTACTTAAAAACCTGCATCTTCATAATGCGGGGATGCACCAATCGTTGATCAAGAAAAGATCAACGGTGATGCTATTTGGTAAGCAATCTTCATAGCTCTACCAATGAATCCACCAATGATATCGAGGGAAAAAACAAAATGTGTGCAAAGGTACTGACAAATCTGACATATAGGAGCTTTTGCGGCATACTGGATCTCATAAAACATCAGGGGCTACGTGTCATCATCATGCTTCCCTGCATTACTTAAAAACCTACAACTCTATAATGCAGGGATGCGCTAACCCTTGATCTCTGATAGATCAATGATGATTGAAAAACACTTCAACTTGGCATCCTTTCAAACAAAAAATTGCAATTAAAGGTACACGAAGGGTTTACAAAAGACATTTTGACGTAAATAAAACATTAGGATAAAAACCCCTACTAGAATATTTGAAGAAAATACCTTTTTTTTAAATTTGAAAACAAGAGCACCACAAAACAAAGACAACTAATTTTTCACCCAAATATAAGAAATTCTCCTATACTATGAAAAATCACACCAACACTTACCATTCCATGCTTCCTTTGGAATACCACAGTCTAATGGAGTAGAGGGAGCTCTATTAATCAAATATAAAGTAATATTGATAGCCTCCACCCACATGTTTAAGGACAAGCTAGCATGCAACCTCATGTTCCTTTCACACTCCATTGTTGTCTTATTCATGTGTTCGGCCACTCCATTTTCCTCTGGAGTCTTTGAAATAATTTTCTATCTATGAATACCATAAGTGGAGAAATAATCTTCAAATTCATGATTACAATACTCACCACCATTATTAGATCTGAGATATTTTAGCTTTTTACTAGTTTCATTCTCAATTGAGCATTTTTATTTCTTAAAAGTTTGAAATACATCATATTTTTTTCTAACAAGATAAATCCATACTTTTCTAGTTGCATCATCAATTAATGTAACATAATAATGAGAGCTACCAAAGGAAGATACCTTAGATGGTTCACATACATCTATATGCACAAATTCTAATTTCTCATTTTTCTTTTCCCTCCCACTCTTCATAAAACCCACTCTCTTTTGTTTTCCATACACACAACTTTCATATGAATCAATATTGACACATTTCAAACCTAGTAAATCTTTCTTTGAATGAAGTAATTTCATACCTTTCTCACTCATGTGCCCAAGTTTTTTGTGCCATAATGTTGTATCAGAATCTATAATGACTGTTTGTTCTCCCTACCCAACTACAACAAATGGCCCTAAACATTCATTTTTCTCTAAAATAATCAAAGTAAAAGGAACAATATGACCTCTATAAAGATATAAGGTTCCTACTACACCTTTTTCTACTACAAGGGAACCTTTTGAAACCTTCCAATTTTTATCACTAAAAGTAATTACACAACCCTCATCACTGAGTTTCTTTGCTGAAATTAAATTCTTGCTCAGCCTTGGAACATGTCATACCTCATGTAGTATCCAATGATTCCCATTCTACAACTTCATCTTAACTTTTCCCTTTCCAACAATCTCATAGGGTTCAATATCCCCCAAATAAACAAGCCCAAAATCCCCTTGGACATAATCAATAAAATAACTCTATGAGGTCTAGCATGAAATGAAGCCCCTGAATCTAAAACTTGTGAATCAACAACACTTTCTAAAGAAAGAATAAACAAAGCATCCTATTTGTATTTTTTTACTTACCACATTTTCCTCCTTATTCCCTTCTACTTTATCTCCTTTGTTTTTGTTTCAACTCCAATAATCTTTCTTCTTATGCCTTCGCTTCCCACAATACTAACAATCATGTAGGGACACCTAGGTGGCTAAGGAAGACCTAGGGTTTCCTTTTATATTTTGGCTTGCATTGGTTCTAGCAATACCACTAGATAAATAATAGGGCTAGTTTAGTCCTAAGTGAGTTTGTGTAGGCTGAGTTGTTCCTAGTTACTCAAAATTGCTAATTTGGCTACATAGAAAATTTTTGGGTTTGAAAGGATAAAAAAGGTCAAATAAGTGTTTGGAGGACCTTATTATGTGTTTTGTAACCATTTATAGCCTTTGATATGGTTTTCCATCATTTAGAGCAAGTTTGAGAGTCAGTTCTAAAAATTGCAAAAATTGCTCAAACTTGTCAATGTTGTCATTAACAACTTTTCTTGCACTGGACCAAATTTTCAGTTGGAGCCTCTCAACTATCTGAAATAGTTGGGAGCACTCAAGGTAATCCTATATAAGGTCATTCTCAACCTTTTCAAGGGGTTGGATAAGTGATTTTCTGCATTGTACAGCCTAGACAACAAGATATTAACAACAATTTTGTATTTTTGAGTGTTCTTGGCATGTAGAAAGATTACACCTAAGATTTTTAGTGTTGGAAGTGTTATATTAGATTGATTTGAGATTCTATACATATATAGCTTGTTATTTTGTACAATTTTGTGTGCTTGAATTAAATATTTTGATTTTCACCAATTTGTTATCCTAAGATAGATTGTTTGCACAGATGAAGTCATAGGGCCATTTCCCACAATAGGTATAGTAAAATCTCTTGGTATTTGGAATATAACTCCATGTACATTCTGTATAGTGGAGATGGGGCCCTAGAAAGCTAGGGATGTACTATTGCATTAATTCTCTAGGAAAGTCCTAGCAACTTGGTTAGGGATCACAAATTATTGTAGAGCTGATAGGAGTGGTTGCATGTGTGGATACTTCAACCTAAGCATGGAATGTGTTGAAGGAAAGAGTGATGTAACCCAAATCCAAATGGGAAGTTTTGGTGGGAGCACTAAGGTTTAAGAACAATTTTTTCCATCAAATAAGATATAAACCCTTAAAACCCTTGATTTTAGGCTAAAATCTTGTTTATACAATACAGAAAATTTGGAAACCCTAGACCCCTCAAATCCTTAAGGTATCTAAAAAGGATATTTGGAATGGTGGTTTATTTTACCCTTTGTTAAGGAGTCTTACAAGACATTTGGGTTTTAGTGCATTTGGAGGGCTAATTCTAGTAGCCTTTTTACAAGCATTTGAATACATTTTTACTCGTGGGTTAGAACTTGATTAAGTTTTAAGTGTTGTTTTTGGTTTGGAATCTTGAATGAAGTCCATAGATATTCCAACATGACCATCCATCCATTTCAAAGTCAAATAAGCATTTGGGGTTATTTGTGTTGATGGAGATTAGCAAGAAAGTTGTTCTACCTTATTGATGTGTACCAATTGAATGGTTAGGATCTATTGTATAAATTCCTAAGGAGCCTATGGTGGATAGAAGCCTTAGTTGTCAAGTGTATGACATAAGGAGACCCTAAGAGAGCTTGGGAGAGAAGAAATATTGGTTTTCACAGCAGAGTGGTATCAAAGAAAGTTAAATATTCGGGAAAAAGTGATGTATTTCTATAGCTACTGGAGAGTCAGTAGGTGAGTCCAACATCGTGACTAATGTAGAGTTAGCCAAAGAAGTTTATAAGAAAAATGAGAAGAATAGGATTCTTGAAGTAGCCTTGGAAGAGGTGAAGACGAAATTAGAGGAAGTTGTTGATGTAGCTAAAAGGAAAGAAGAAGAAGACAATGAGAAGTGTAAAGAGGTAGCAGAAGAGGATGTGGTACCTAAACCTAACCTTGTCTTAAATGAAGATCCCTTTTTGAAAGCTATCAAAGCCCTAGGAGGGAAATATTTGGAAGGTGTGCTACTATTTAGTGGAAAATTGGATATTGATCTAGTGATGGATTGGATAGATGGAATGGAGAACCATTTTGAGTGTGAAGGGGTTTCATAGGCATAGAAGGTCAAAGTGGCTAAGTCAAGGTTTAGAGGATCAACATTGACATGGTAGAAATATGTCCAAGATGAGAGGATATATATGGGCAAAAAACCTATAGCCAATTGGAATGCCATGGTTATTAAGTTTAGGGAGAATTTGCTACTAGAAACTATGAGATTTAGCTATAGAAGGAGACAAGGACTGAATACAAAAGATCTAGATGTGGCCTCTTACATAGAGGAGTTCTAGAGATTGTGTCTCAGATCCAACAAACAAGAAGATGGGCCAATAAGGGTGGCTAGATACATAGGAGGTTTTAAGTGGAATATCCAAGAAGAGATTAGTTTGTAGGCACCTACCACTATGCAAAAATACCATCAAATAGCTCTAAAGGTGGAGGAAAAAAACAAGAAGAAAGCAGATTCCAACTTTAGAGATAGAGGAAAGGGCATAAATTAGAGAGGAAAAAAAGGAGGTTACCAAGGTAGAGGTAATAAGTTGAAGAAACAAGGTGAGAACAAACTCATTGAGCATACCAATGAGGGAACTTCTAGAGGAGGTTATGGAAGAGTTAGGAATAACCAAGAAGGCTCAAATAGAGGTAGAGGATTAGGCAAGAGTAGTTCCTATTTACCATGATGAAATGTTATAACTATGGTAAATTAGGCTATCTAGCATAAAGATTCCCTAACAAGCCTTCTTCTTCTAATCTTGACAAGAGGATAACATATGTTCAAGAGGACAACTGATATAAGGATTTTGAAGTGGGTCATATTGAGTCAGAAAAAGGAGACAATCTGATGTTCAAAAGGGTGTTGATTAAACAACCTTCTCCTGATGAGCCTAAGCATAGAAGAGCTCTATTTTAGGATTAGATGTAAGATCCTAGGGAAAGTGTGCAAAGTGGTAGTAGATTCTGTATATACTAATAATATCATATCAAAGGAGGTATTCAATAAGCTTGTGTTGACTAGGATACCTGATGTGAATCTTTATAAAGTGACTTGGCTCAATAAGGGTCAAATCATACTAGTGAATGAGAAAACTTGGGTGGATTTTTCCATAGTAGGGTATAAGGACATATTATTATGTGACATCCTACCCATGGATCCTTTCCATATTCTATTAGGAAGACCTTGGAAATTTGATAGGGAAGTAATATATGATGGAAAAAAAAATTCCATCTCATTTAAGAAAGGAGGCATAACATTCTAAATCCAATATTTATTGGAGAAAGAAGAGCCACAGACCATAAAGCCTAGTGTACTATTTTATAGTGGTAAAGAATTGGTTAAGGACCTCAAGGATGAGGTCAAAGTTATGCAATAGTGTTGAAGTCCAAAGGAGAAGAAATTGTAGTCAAATAACAATTACCTAAGGAAGTGTAGGAGTTTCTTGAGAAATACAAAGACATAGTGAGTGATGGAGCTCCTGCTATACTACCTCCTAGAAGGGTTATAATTCACCAAATTGACTTTGTTTAAGGTACATCCCTGCCTAACAAAGAAGCAGACAAGCTCACTCTAGATCAAAACTTGGAAGTGACAAGGCAAGTAAAAGAATTAATGGACCAAGGTCTGATAGAAAATACCACATTCTCATGTGCATTCCCTATCATGTTGGCATCCAAGAAGGGAGGAAAATGGAGATTTTTTATAGACTCAAGAGCCATAAATAGGATCATAATCAACTATAGGTTCTCCATACCTAGGATTGAGGATCTCATGGATTGTCTTAGAGGAGCTAAGTACTTCACTAAGTTGGATTTGAAGAATGGATACCACTAAATTAGGATTAAAGAGGGAGATAAATGGAAGACAAAATTTAAGACTATAGATGGGTTATATGAGAGGCTAGAGATGTCATTTGGTCTCTCCACTACTCCTAGAACATTCATGAGGCTAATGAATGAAGTGCTTAAAGACTTCATAGGCAGATTTGTAGTTGTGTATCTAGATGATATACTCATCTTTAGGAAAACTAAGGAGGAGCACATCAATCATGTGGAAGTAGTATTGTAGAGGTTACATGAAGAGAAGCTTCCCACCAATCTTGAGAAGTGTAACTTCTTCAAGAAAGAACTTGGACACCTAGGCTTTATGGTGTCCCAAGGAACATTGAAGATGGATCAAGAGAAGGTTGTTGCAATCCTAAACTAGTCACCACCTACTACATCTATTGAGGTAATGATTTTTCATGGTCTTTCTCAATTATATAGAAAGTTTATTAGAAACTTTAGTGGCATATGTGTTGTTGGATACAATTGTTCAATTATGTGTTGTCATTAATGTCACACAAATGTCATATTAGTCATCAGATAATGTCCACCAAGCTCAAAAGGTCAGCAAGGCAAAGGATAGTGTCTACCAAGCTCAAAAGGTTAGCAAGGCAAAGGATAGTGTCTACCAAGCTCATAAGGTCAGCAAGGCAAAGGATAGAGTCTACAGAGCTTAGATGGTCAACAAGGCAAAAAGGAAAGAATCTACTGAGCCTAGGAGGTTAGTAAAGAAAACTTGTAGTATCTACTGAGTAAACAGTTCTTATCGAGCTAACTTGGTCATCAAAGGAAATGTGGAAAAAATAGTTCTTACCAAGATCACTCAGTCATCAAAGGAAATGTGGAAGAAGTAGTTCTTATCAAGCTCTCATGAAGGAATTCATTTTTTACCAAGTAAACTTGACAGCCAAAGGATTTTATGGACATTACAATGTTAACCGAGTCAAGAAGGTTAACTTAGGAAATTTCTATAAGCAGTTTTTACCAAGCAGGGTCAGCCAGTAAAGGATTTCATTTTTTTATGAAATAACATTTATTTGTTTAGAGTAATATTTGTAGCCAACTGATGTATGGTTTATTGGTAAATGTAACATGTAAATGGGTCAACTTGACAATCTAAATGGTATAATTAAGAGGTTAAGTTGCATATTCTAAGTGTGAAGTGGAAGTGTTTGTGGAATTAATGTGATTTGAAGAGTGATTACTGTGGAAAAAAATTTGAAGGATGATCAGAGATCATTGAGGAGCAGAAAAGCTATACTTGATCAAGGAGGATCTAATGATGTTGAACAAAGACCTATAGTCAACAAATTCACTTGCATCTATTTCAGGTCAATTCATTGTTGCTTTCTAACCATTGTAGAAGTGATTTCAAATCTCTTAACAGAGTTGGTTTAACAACCATTTTGTAAATCCTCCAACAAGTTGACAGTTCTATTGAATTGTTCTAAAGACCTCTAGCAAGGCCACACCTAACAGGGTGATTAAATCCTCTGACAAGGTCACACCTAACAGTGTGTATTGTAACCTTTAATAGGGTTGGCTCCTAATAGGGCTCACTTCATAAGAGTGAAAAATTGGTGACTAGTTACTTGGTGGTTTTTCCCATATTGGGTTTCCACATTAAATCTGGTGTCTCTTGTGTTCATTTTGTTTTCAATTGCATGCATGTTTGCTTGAAGATAAGTAATAGTTTAGTTTTCTAAGTTACAACATTTTTGTTATGTTTACTGAGTATCAGCAGTAACTAGATCTTTAAGACATATAAGGGATTTTTGGATTAATTTTTGTAAGTAACTGATTCACAACCCCCCCTCCCTCTTAGTTACTCTACCTTTAATTCCAACAATTGGTATAAGAGCTTTTGGTGCTTATAGGAAAAGATTTCAAGGATTGAAGCTAAAGATCAGGATGTCTTACAAAAGGGAAATTCCAAGACTTAATAGGGACAACTTCTCAACATGGCAAGGATTGATGAGTCTTCATTTGGCTTCTATTGGTAATACATGGCTAAAAGGTACCTCGATGAAAAATATGAAGAACCTTATGGTACATTATCTGTCAATGATATTGCTAAAAGGAAGACTCACAACAACATGACGATAGATATAGCATCTACTCTGAGTTATGAAGAATTTGATGACATCTAGGATTGCAAAATTGCCTTGGAAATGTGGAACAAGCTAAAAGAGATCTATGGAGAAGATGATAATGTGAGAACAGCCAAAGAAAAAAGTTTGAGAGGAAAATTTGATCAAATGAGGATGAGAGAGGATGAAAAGATTGCAAAGTATGTTGAAAGAGTTAAAGCATGTGTTAGTGCATTCAAATAATCTGGAGGAGATATCAATTATGAGACAGTTATAAGTAAAGTTCTTAGAACTCTACTTCCCATTTATGCAATCAGAGTCCTTGCAATTCAAGAAATAAGATGTGAGGCAAATCATAAAATAAATTTAGAGGCCATAGTTGGAAGATTGACTACATTTGAGCTAGACAACTATGACAATTATGTTCTATCTATCAAGAACATTGAATCAGCATTTGAAGCCAAGATTTCACTCAAAGAAAAAGGGAAAAAGATGAAGGATCCACAATCAGATAGTGATGAAGAATCATAAAAAAAGTTCAGACAGTGATCTTGAGGTGGTTGAAGCTCAACTAGCAAGAAAATATTCAAGAGGAAAAGGGAACTACAAAGGTAAGGTTCCTCTAATCTACTTTTCTTGTGAAGAAATTGGACATATTGCAGCTAGGTGCCCAAATAAGTAGAACAAAGATGAGAAGAAAGGTCACAAGTACAATGGAAAGAAAGACTTCAAATAATTCAAGGATAAAGGTAAAAAAACATGTGACTGGCTAAAGATTCTAATGATTCTGATGATGAAGAAGAAGATGAAATTTTCTACATTGCTATGAAAGATGAATCTGATAATGATGAAGAAATGGCACTCATTTCTCATATGAGCATAAATGATACATGGATCATAGATAGTGGTTGTTCTCATCACATGACTGGTGATAAAACTAAGTTTGAATACTTTGAAGACTATGATAGTGGTAGTGTAAGATTTGGTAACAATGAACCTTGTTGTATAAGAGGAAAAGGGAGAATCTCACTAACCAAGGAACTTGTATGTGATAATGCATATTGGGTAGAAGGAATAAAGAATAATTTGTTGAGTGTGGCACAACTACTCAATAATGGATTCAAAGTAGAATTTATACATGGAAAAGCAAGATTGTTGGATGGAAAAGGAAAGTTGATTGGATCATGCACTCAAACAAAAGGTAACTTATTTTATCTTGAACTTGGTGAATGTTCATGTTCCATTGCTCAAATTGAAGAAAAATGGTTATGGCATAAGAAGTTATGTTATTTAAACTTTGAAAACTTGATAAAGATCAGTAAATTCAGGAAAGTAAGAGGTATTCCTAACATAAAGAAACCTAAGGTTAGTCTATGCAAGAATTGTCAAATTGGTAAAATGGGAAAGACTAGTTTTAAAAGCAAGAACTATCAGACTGAAGAAGTTCTAGAAATTGTGCATACTGATTTGTGTGGACCTATTGGCATTGAAAGTTATACTAGTGAAAAATTCATCATTCTATTTGTTGATGATTATTCAAGAATGATGACTATCATGTACCTAAGAGAGAAATCAGAAGCATTTGAAAAGTTCAAATGATATTTGGCCAGAGTAGAAAAGGAAATAGGAAAAATATTGAAATTCTTAAGGTCTGACAGAGGTGGTGAGTTCATTTCACATGAGTTCAATAACTTTTGCATTGAAAGGGGACTCAAATGATAGGTTTCAACTCTTGGAACTCCTAAACAAAATGGAATAGCAGAAAGAAGGTACAAATCTATCATGGATTGTGCAAGAACCTTAATGATTAAGAAAAGAATTGCTATCAAATACTAGAAGGAAGCTATCAACACTATAGTTCATACCTTGAATTGAGTACAACTGAAAAAGGACTCATTCAAAACACCCTATGAGTTGTGGTATGGCTACAAACCCAATGTAACTTATCTAAAAGTATTTTGTTACATTTTGAAAGAATCTAGAAAAGGTAAATTTGATGTAAAAAGTGATGAAGGAATATTTTTGGGATACTCTTGCAAAAGAAAAGCATATAGATGTTTGAACTTATCTACTCACAAAGTCATAGAAAGTGCACATGTGAAAGTTAATGAATTAGCAAAAAGAATAGAAGAAGAAAGCAAAAAGGAAAGTGAAGACTAAAAAAGATTTTTTTACATGGAACCTGATACAATGCCAAGTATACCTATTAATCAAGAATCCTCAACTCCAAAGTCTTCATTAATCGAGTCACAAGAAGTTAAAACTGAGTCAGTACCTATCGAGCTGCAAGAACTTGAGTTGCAAATAGAAGCTACTGAGTTAGCATCTATCGAGCCTGAGCAACTAGAATCAGAACCAGAAGTTGAGACATAGAAGGGTAACAATGCAAGTCATTCAAAAGGTAAGGAGCCCATGTTAGCCAAGTATGTCATGAAACATCATGCACCATATCAGATCATTGGAGATAAATCAAAAGGAACAATGACAAGAAGTAAGTTGAAAGGCACTTGTTTACTTGTTGATTTTGAACCTAGAAATGTCAAAGATGCACTAGACATTAAAAGTTGGATTGAAGCTATGAATGAAGAGATAGAACAGATAGAGAAAAAAAAACATGGACTCTTGTACCTAGACCCAAAGACAAAAATGTGATTGGAACAAAATGGGTATTCAGAAACAAACTAAATGAAGATGGTATGGTATCAAGGAACAAAGCTAGACTAGTATGCAAAGGATACTCTCAAGAAGAAGGTGTAGACTATGGAGAGACTTTTGCTCCTATTGCAAGATTGGAAGGTGTCATAACCTTACTTGCATATGCTGCATTCAAAGGATTCAAAGTTTATCAGATGGATGTCAAGTCAGCATTTCTCAATGGCATAGTGGATGAAGAGGTTTACATTGAACAACTTGAAGGTTTTGTTGATCTAGACAAGAAGGACATGGTCTGCAAATTGAATAAAGCATTATATGGTCTGAAACAAGCCCCTAGAGCATGGTATGAAAGATTGCATAACTATCTTATTCAGATTGGTTTTCAAAGAACTAATGGCAACAATAGTTTGTACATAAAGGAAGGATCAGATAATAAGATTGTTTTGGCAAAAATATTTGTAGATGATACTTTGTTCATAGGAAATGATGATCTTTGCAAAGAATTTTTAGAACAAATGAACAAGGAATTTGAAATGACAATGTTTGGTGAGATCAAATTCTTTGTTGGTCTTCAAATTCAACAAAGTAAGAATGACATCTACATCACTCAATCTAAATACATCAAGGAGATATTGAAAAATTTTGTTATGGAAGATTGCAAACTAGTTGGGACTCCTATGTGTACTAGACTAAAACTTACCAAGGATGATGAATCAAAGGAAGTGGATCAGACATTGCATAGATCTATGATTGGAAAGTTGCAATATGTAATGCACACAAGACCAGACATTGTCCTTGTAGTAAGACTTGTAGCAAGATTCTCAGCAAAACCAAAAGAAAATCACATGATGGAAATCAAAAGGATCATGAGATACTTAAAAGGAACTGAAGAATATGGATTATGGTATAAACTTGGAGTAAATATGGATTTAAAGGTGTTCATTTATGTAGATTGGGCAAGAAATATTGATGACAGAAAAAGCACAAGTGGAGGAGCTTTCTTTCTTGGAAAAAGGTTGGTTTCTTGGACAAGCAAAAAGTAGAATTGTACATCTCAATCCACAACAGAGGCTGAATATGTTGTAGCAGCAGTAAATTGCTCAAACATTGTGTGGTTCAAAGAATTATTGGAAGATATGAAGCAAGAAATCAAAGAACCTATTGTTATGTTTTGTGATAACACAAGTGCAATTAACATCTCCAAGAATCCAGTGATGCATTCAAAAACCAAGCATATTGTCATAAAGTATCACTTTGTTAGAAAATTGGTGCAAGAAAAGGAAATAAGATTGGAATATGTCCATACAAAGGAACAAATTGTTAAGATATTCACAAAACCTTTACCTAAGGATGCATTCTTGTATCTAAGAGGTAAGTTAGAGGTCATTCCCCTGTCTGAAGCTCACTAAAATATAGTTCTAGTGATGCATCAACAGAAACAGAATTGAAGATCTATCAGTTGATGCAGTAAACCATTGAAGACATTGCATATGAATCAGTACATTAGGTACAATGCTATTCAGTTGTTTTGAGTTTTCTTTGGCATGTGTTGTAAAAAGAGGGAGAGTATACTGTCATATCTTTCTAAAATTTGCAAAATAATAAGAGTTTGTGTAAGAGGGAGTTTTTTGTATTTGAAGAAGAAAGTGAAGTATTATGTTAGTAAAAGACTTGTTTTCAAATTTCATTCTGCTATGATATGTTGTGTTGCCATCAATGCCAAAGAGGGAGATTGTTGGAGACAATTGTTCAATTTTGTGTTGTCTTTGATGTCACACAAATGTCATATCAGTAATTAGATAATGTCCACCGAGCTTAGAAGGTCAGCAAGGCAAAGGACAGTGTCTACCAAGCTCATAAGGTCAGCAAGGCAAAGCACAGTGTCTACCGAGCTTAGAAGGTCAGCAAGGGAAAGGACAAAGTCTACCGAGCTCAGATGGACAATGAGGCAAAAAGGATAGAATCTTTCGAGCCTAGGAGGTTAGTAAAGAAAACTTGCAGTTTCTACCAAGTAAACAGTTCTTACCAAGCTAACTCGATCATCAAAGGAAATGTGGCAGAAACAGTTCTTATCAAGATCACTCGTGTTAGGATAAACCACAGACAGAAATAAAAACTACATGCAAATATAACCAATAACAAAAATAATAGAACACACAAAAATGAACACAAGGCACCAAGATTTAACGTGGTTCACCCAATCCCTGGGCTACATCCACCAAACAGCAAGTCCGATCTTATTACAATCCAGTGATTACAACCTGATTACAATCCGTAATCCCTTAAAGCTCAATACCACTGCAAGAACCAATTTCGTATCACCACACATAAAAAATACCCAACCCTAAGCCCTTTTTATACAAGTATTAAACCACTTTAGGGTTATAACATGTCGGCCATAATATGTCGGCTACTTCCAAAAAAGATTTGAAGTATGTACAGTACTTTCCTGATCAGTCACCAAAATCTAACAATCTCCCACTTGGGGACTGATCAGGCTCCACACTAAACAACAATCTCCCACTTGGAGACTGATCCTGTAGCAATACAACTACCGCATGGGGCTCCCACTAGATCAAACCACCCTGGACGCTGTTGTTCTTTTATTCACATTTAGTCTAAAAGACCAACTGAAGCTGAAGAGGAGTTCAGCTTCTCCCTTGTGAAAACCTTTGTCAACATATCTGCTAGATTTTCATTGGTATGTATCTTCTCCAGCTTTAACTGTCTATCCTCCAAAACTGATCAAGTGAAATGGTACCGCAACTGTATGTGTTTGGTCTTAGAATGCAGAGCTGAATTCTTAGCAAGATGAATGGCACTCTGACTATCTGTGAACAAATAATTATCCTTCTGAGGATGTCCCAATTCTTCCAAGAAGAACTGAAGCCATATCATCTCTTTGGCTGCCTCTGTAGTAGCAACATACTCTGCCTCTGTAGTGGAGAGAGCATTAATCTTCTGTAGCCTAGAAACCCAGCTCACGGCTGCCCCACCAACAGTAAAGACATAACCTATAGTACTCTGCCTGGTATCAATATCTCCAACCAAATCTGAGTCAACATAGCCCTGTAAATCAGTAGTAGAGCCCCCAAAGTGTAAACACTTATTGGATGTTCCTCTCAAATATCTAAGAATCCACTTGACAACATTCCAATGCTCAAAACCTGGATGACTCATATACCTGCTGACGACTCCCACTGCATGTGCAATATCTGGCCTAGTGCATACCATAGCATACATCAAACTTCCTACAGCTGAAGCATAGGGTACCTTGGACATCTTATCCTCCTCTTCCTGTGTCTTGGGACACATCTCCTTAGTCAATTTCAAATGACTAGGTAAAGGTGTGCTGACAGCTTTAGCATTCTCCATAGAGAAATGTTGCAACACCTTCTCAACATAATCAGCTTGAGATAGCGTCAATGTTCTGTTCTTCCTATCTCTGCAAATCTTCATACCAAGGATTTGTTTTTCTACCCCCAAATCCTTCATAGCAAATGCATGTGCTAACTGGCATTTTAGCCCCTTAATATGATGCATGTTAGACCCAGCTATAAGCATATCATCAACATATAGACATAAAATAATGTAGCTATCATCATCCAACCTCTTAAAATAAACACAGTAATCTGAATGACACCTGTTATATCCATGCTCATGCATAAAACTGTCAAATTTCAGATACCATTGCTGAGGTGCTTGCTTCAGGCCATATAAACTTTTCTTCAATTTGCACACTAAGTTCTCCTTACCTTTGACCTCAAAACCCTGTGGCTGAGCCATATATATTTCTTCATCCAAATCACCATGAAGAAAGGTTGTTTTAACATCCATCTGCTCTAAATGCAAATCTTCAGTAGCCACAAGACTTAAAACAGTACGAATAGAAGTCATTTTAACAACAGGAGAAAATATCTCATCAAAATCAATTCCCTTTTTCTGTGCAAATCCTTTTACAACTAACCTGGCCTTAAATCTTTTCTTACCTCCTTCCTCTTCTTTCAACCTGTAAACCCATTTATTCTGTAAAGCCTTTTTACCTGCAGGCAACTTGCACAAATCCCATGTCTTATTTTTCAGCAAAGAGTCCATTTCATCTTTCATTGCAGACTCCCACTAAATCTTAGTATCCACCTGCACAGCTTCATCATAACTTTCAGGTTCTCCAGCATCAGTAAGTAAAATAGAATACAAAGAGGGAGAAAACCTTTGTGGAGGTCTAATTGGCCTTGTTGACCATCTAACATTCACTGGTGTGTGTGGTATTTGTTGTTGCAGTTGTTGTACATCATGAGGAATGGCTGGAATATCAGCTTTTGGAGTATCATCCAGCACTACATAATCATCTTCTTTCTTCTCATGTTGCTGCAACAGATCTTTGTACAACACTTTTTTATTGAATATGACATCCCGACTTCTTATAATTTTATGATTTTCAAAATCCCAAAGCCTATAGCCAAATTCATTAATGCCATATCCAACAAAGACACATTTCTTTGATTTTGCTTCTAGCTTGGTTCTATTTTCAGAGTCTATATGAGCAAAAGCTTCACAACCGAAGGTCTTGAGAAAAGAATAACTCACCTTCTTACCAGTCCATGCTTCTTCTAGAATACCATAGCCCAAAGGAGTAGAGGGACCTCTATTAATCAAATATACTGCAGTATTGATAGCCTCTGCCCACATGTGTAAGGGCAACCCAGCATGCAACCTCATGCTCCTTGCGCGCTCCATTATAGTTCTGTTCATGCGTTCAGCCACTCCATTTTCCTCTGGAGTCCTTGGAACAGTTTTTTGTCTATGAATACCATTAGTGGAGCAATAATCTTCAAATTCATGACTGCAATACTCACCACCATTATCAGATCTGAGACATTTTAATTTCTTACCAGTCTCATTTTCAACCAAGCATTTCCATTTCTTAAAAGTTTGAAATACATCAGATTTCTATCTAAGGAAATAAACCCATACTTTTCTAGTTGCATCATCAATAAATGTAACATAATAATGAGAGCCACCAAGGGAAGATACCTGAGCCGGTCCCCATACATCTGTATGCACAAGCTCTAATTTCTCCTTTTTGTTTTCCTTCCCTGTCTTTACAAAACTCACTCTCTTTTGTTTTCCATACACACAACTTTCACAGAAATCCATATTCACACATTTTAGACCTGGTAAAACTTTTCTTGAATGAAGTACTTTCATACCTTTCTCACTCATGTGCCCAAGTCTATTGTGCCACAACGTTGTATCAGAATCTATAGCAGCTATTTGTTCTCCCTGCTCAACTACAGTAATTGTTCCTGAATATTCATTTTTCTCTGAAACAATCAAAGTAGAAGGAACAATATGACCTGTACAAAGATATAAGGTGCCTACTTTCACACCTTTTGCTACTACAAGGGAACCTTTTGAAACCTTCCAATTTTTATCATTAAAAGTAATTACACAACCCTCATCACCGAGTTTCCCTGCTGAAATTAAATTCCTACTCAGCTTTGGAACATGTCTTACCTCATGTAGTAGCCAATGATTCCCATTCTGCAACTTAATCTTAATTTTTCCCTTTCCAAAAATCTGACAGGGTTCATTATCCCCCAAATAAACAAGCCCAAAATCCCCTTGGACATAATCAATGAAATAACCTCTATGAGGTGTAGCATGAAAAGAAGCACCAGAATCTAAAACCCATGAATCATCAACACTCTCTAAAGACAGAAGCAAAGCATCCTCTTCGGATTTATTACTTACCACATTTGCCTCTTTGTCTCCATCTGATTTATCTCCTTCATTTTTCTTTCGAGTCCATCAATCTTTCTTTTTGTGCCCTGGTTTCCCACAGTACCAACAATCATTTGGTCCTCTTGATTGAGACCTCCTCCCCTTTGACTTTCCTCTTGATTTCCCACAATTTCTAGAGTTACTTCCTCTTTCAGTCGTTCTGCCCCTGCTTTGTGCATTTAAAGCACTTTCTGATGTAGATCCACCTGAGGATTTTCTACAAGTTTCCTCACTTAAAATAACACCGATCACATCATCATATTTTAGGGTACTTGATCCAGGAACAGAATTACTCACCGCCATTACCAAGCCATTCCAACTTTCAGGCAAAGAACACAAAATCAAGAGAGCCCTAATTTCTTCATCAAAATTGATACCCACAGAAGATAATTGACTAGTAATAGTATTAAACTCATTTAAATGATCTGCAACAGATCCACCTTCTGCCATTTTCATGTTAAATAAACGCTTCATGAGAAATACCTTATTTGAAGCGGAGGGCTTTTCATACAGTGTCGCTAGGGTTTTCATCAAATCTTCTGTCATCTTTGCTTTTGTAATATTAAATGCCACTGATGGTGCCAAGCATAACCAAATGCTTCCGAGTGCCTTTCTGTCCAAAAGATCCCATTCAGCCTCTGACATAGTTCCCTGATTCTTGGCTTTTCCTTCCAACGGCTTCCACAAATCCTTCTGATATAAATAGTCTTCCATTTACATCTTCCATAATTGGAAGTTCTGCCCATTAAACCTATCAACCCTCAGCTTACCATCATCTTCCATTGCTCCCACTCAACCATGAGACTCCCACTTAACCGTGAGACTTTTCTGCAGAGGATAACTGAGAAACAACTAGGCTCTGATACCACTTGTTAGGATAAACCACGAACAGAAATAAAAACTACATGCAAATATAACCAATAACAAAAATAATAGAACACACAGAAATGAACACAAGGCACCAAGATTTAACGTGGTTCACCCAATCCCTGGGCTACGTCCACCAAACAGCAAGTCCGATCTTATTACAATCCAGTGATTACAACTTGATTACAATCTGTAATCCCTTACAGCTCAATACCGCCGCAAGAACCAATTTCGTATCACCACACATAAAAAATACCCAACCCTAAGCCCTTTTTATACAAGTATTAAACCACTTTAGGGTTATAACATGTCGGCCATATGTTGGCCGCTATTTATGAAGTATTTACAGTACTTTCCTGATCAGTCACCACAATCTAACAACTTGGTCATCAAAGGAAATGTGGCAAAAGTAGTTCTTACTGAGCTCTCATGAAGGAAGTTAGTTTTTATCGAGTAAAATTGGTAGCCAAAATATTTTATGGATATTGCAATGTTAACCAAGTCAAGAAGGTTAACTTAGGAAATTTTGTAAGTAGTATTTACCAAGCAAGGTTGGCCAGTAAAGGATTTCATTGTTTTATGAAATAAAATTTATTTTTTTAGAGTAATATTTGTAGCCAACTGATGTATGGTTTATTGGTAAATGTAATATGTAAATGGGCCGACTTGACAATCTAAATGGTATAATTAAGAGGTCAAGTTGCGAATTCTAAGTGTGAAGTGGAAGTGTGTGTGTAATTAATGTCATATGAAGAGTGATTATTGTGGAAATGAATTTGAAGGATGATCAAAGATCATTGAGGAGCAACAAAGCTATACTTGATCAAGGAGGATCTAATGATGTTGAATAGAGACTTGTAGTTAGAAAATTTAGTTACATCTTGTTCAGGTCAATTCATTGTTTCTTTCTAACCATTGTAGTAGTGATTTCAAATATTTTAACAAAGTTGGTTTAACAGCCATTTTGTAAATCCTCTAACAAGGTGACAGTTCTATTGAATTGTTCTAAAGACCTCTAGTAAGGCCACTCCTAACAGGGTGATTAAATCCTCTGACAGGGTCACACCTAACAGTGTGTATTGTAACCTTTAACAGGGTTGGCTCCTAACAAGGCTCACTTTAGAAGAGTGAAAAATTGGTGAATAGTTACTTGGTGGTTTTTCCCATATTGGGTTTCCACATTAAATCCGCTGTCTCTTGTGTTCATTTTGTTTTCAATTGCATGCATGTTTTCTTGAAGATAAGTAACAGTTTAATTTTTTGAGTTATAGCATTTTTGTTATGTTTACCAAGTATCAACAGTAACTAGATCTTTAAGACATCTAAGGGATCTGTGGATTAATTTTTGTAAGTAATTGATTCACACCCCCCCCTCCCCCCCCCCCCCCTCTCAGTTATTCTACCTTTAATTCCAACAATGTGTACCATTTCTAGAAACCATAAAGGGTGGGGTCAAGTCCAAGTTTAGATGGAACTTAGAAGTTGAAAGTCTGCTGATATTCTCAAGAAGCAAGTGGCTACCCAACCAATTTTGCAATTACCTAGTTTTGGAACACTCTTCACCCTAGAATGTGATACAAGTGGCCTAATAGTAGGGGGAATGTTGAGCCAAGAAGGTAGGCTAGTAGCCTTCTTTAGTGAAAAACTTAATGAGGCCAAAAAGAAATATTCTTCCTATGACCTTGAACTCTATGCCTTATTTCAGTCGTTTAATGTGGAGGCATTATTTGTTGCCCAGGGAATTTTTTGTTTACTGATATTTAGGCCTTAGTCTACATAAATAGTCAAGAAAATTTAAGCAATAAGAACTTGAAGTAGATGGAGTACTTACAAGAATTCACTTTCACAATCAAGCACAAGAAAGGACTAATGAATAAAGTGGAAGATGCATTAAGAAGGAGAGTGTTGACCATACAAGAGGTATAGTTACATAGCATTGGAATAGAAATATTTAAGAGTCTCTACAAGGAAGATTGAGACTTTGGGGAAGCATATAAGGTATGTTCCAATTTTGAGAATCATTTCATAGAAAATATTCTAAATTTACCTTACAAAATAGATTTCTCTTTAAAGGTAACTAGTTATGTGTACCAAGGGGATCCATAAGAGAGAACCTTATACAAGAGAAACACAATAGTAGTCTAAGGGGACACTTTCTAGTCAAAAAGACATTAGAATTGGTCCAAAGGTTTAATTATTGGCCTAAACTAGTTAGAGATGTGACTAAGTATGTGGAACAATGCATGGTGTGTATGTGTGTGTAAGATAAAGGGGGGATGAGTAACGTGGGTCTTTATCAACCCTTAGTAGTCCCTAATAGGCCATGGGAATGTGTGAATACAGATTTCATAGTAGGATTTACCAAGTCAAAACAAGGTTATGAAAATATCTATGTGGTTGTTGATAGGTTAAGTAAAATGGGACATTTCATCCCATGTAAAACAACCAATGATGAAAGTCACATTACCCATTTGTTCTTCAAAGAAGTGGTAAGGATTCATGGCCTTCCATTAAGCATAGTTTTAGACAAGGATGTGAAATTTATGAGTCACTTTTGGAAAGACTTTGTGGGGTACACTTGGCACAAATCTATCATTTCGATCAACATACCATCCTCGAAGTAATGGTCAGAATGAGGTGATCGATAGAGTGCTAGGAAATCTCTTAAGATTCCTAAGAGATTCCCTACTAAGGAGTATGACAAAACTTGGGATGTCATCATTCCTCAAGTAGAGTATTTCTACAATGATGGCAGGAATAGAACCATAGGTAGAAGTCCCTTTGAAATTGTTTATGGCATGCATCCTAGAGGGGTGTGTGAGTTGAAGGATCTTGGAGGAATGGAGCATAGGAGTGGCCATGTTGAAGATTTTTCCCAAACCATGAAAGAGATACAAGATCAAGTCAAGAGAACTATACAAGACAATACACAAAAGCTCAAAGCCAAGATGAATGAAAGAAGAAAGGATGTTTAATTCTCTATTAGAAATTATGTCATGGTGCATTTAAACAAGGCAAGATTGCAGAAGGGTTCCCCTAATAAGTTCTAGATGAAGAGAGTAGGACCTTGCAAGATCATGAAAAAGTATGAGGCAAATGCATACAAAGTTGATTTTCCATTAGATTTGGGCACATCTCTAGTATTTAATGTGCAAGATTTGTTTTAGTTTAAAGGAGCATTACCTATTGATGCTACTAGTATTCAAGGAGTGGAGAATGACCTGGACCCTACAGTAATTCTTTCCACTACCAAGTTAGAGGTTGACAAGGTTCTAGATTCCAAAGTCAAGAAAACTACTAGAAACAAAGTATACATGGAGCACCTTCTATAGTGGAATACCAGAGTAGACTTAGAAACCACATGGGTTGCTGAGGAAGACTTCAAGAAACTAAGCATCAACAAAGACATACTATCCATGGGAGTGACATGGCTTTTCTCTCTAGGGAACTATGGTGCATGGGCACCTAGGTGGCTAAGTAATACCTAGGGTTCTTTTTGAGATTTTGGCTTGTAGTATCTTAGTCCTAGGCGAGTTTGTGTAGGCCGAGTTGTTCCTAGTTGCTCAAAATTACTAATTTGGCGACATTGAGAATTTTTGGGTTTGAAAGGCTAAAAAGGTCAAATAAGTGTTTAGAGGACCTTATTATGTGTTTTATAACCATTTTTAGCCTTTGATATGGTTTGGAATCATTTGATAAAGTTTGAGAGTTAGATGCTAAAAATTACAAAATTTGCTCAAACTTTTCAATGTTGTCATTGAAAACTTTTCTTGCAATGGAGATATTTTTCAGTTGGAGCCTTTCAATTATCTGAAATAGTTGGTTGTTCTCATGGTAAGCCTATATAAGGTCATTGTCAACCTGTTCAAGGGGTTGGGGAAGTGATTTTTTGCATTGTACAACCTAAACAACAAGATATGAATAATAAGTTTTATGTTTTTTAGTGTTCTTGGCATGTAGATGGATCAGACCTAGGATTTTTAGTGTTGGAAGTGTTAGCTTAGATTGATTTGAGATTCTATACATAGCTATTTTTTTATATTATAAGGTTTTGTATGCTTTAATTCAACATTTTAATTTTCAGCAGTCTGATGTACTGAGACATATTGTTTGCACAGATGGAGTCATAGGGTCATTTCCCACTATCAATATAGTATAGTCTCTTGGTATTTGGAACACAACTCCATGTAAATTCTATATAGTGGAAATGAGGCTCTGGAAAGTTGAGGATGTGCTATTGCAGTGATGCTCTAGGCAAGTCCTAGCAACTTGGTTAGGGATCATAGACTGTTGCAGAGATGATAGGAGTGGTTGAATGTGTGGATACTTCAACTTAAGCATGGAATGTGTTGAAGGAAGGAGTGATGTAACCCCAATTCAAATGGGAAGTTTTGGTGGGATCCCTAAGGTTGAAAAAACAAGTTTTTCCATTAAACAACATACAAACCCATAAAACCCTTGATTTTAGGCTAAAATTGTGCCCATATAGTACAGACAATTTGGAAGCCCTAGACCCAAAAAATCCTTAAGCTCTCTAAAAAGGGTATTTGGAATGGTGGTTTTTTTGACCCTTTGTTAAGGATTTTTTACAAGATATTTGGATTTTAGTACATTTGTCAGACTAATTCTAGTAGTCTTTTCATAAGCATTTGAATGCATTTTCATTTGTGGGTTAGCACTTGATTAGGGTTTTAGTGTTGTTTTTGGTTTGGAATCTTGAAGAGAATTGAAAAAAATTCCAAGGTGACCATCCATCCATTTGGAATTCAAATAAGAATTTAGGGTTATTTGTTTTGATGGGGATTAGCAAGCAAGTTGTTCTACCTTATTGATGTGTACCAGTTGAATTGTTAGGTTCTATTGTATAGAGTCCTAAGGAGCCTAGGGTGGATAGAATCCCTAGTTGGTAAAGTGCATGACCTAAAGAGACCCTAAGAGAGCTTGGGGGAGAAGCAAGATTTTTTTTCACATCAAGTAATCTCTTGGTCCTCTAGATTGAGACCTCTTCCCCTTTGACTTTCCTCTTCATTTCCCACGATTTCTAGAATTACTTCCTCTCTCAATTGTTCTTCTTGTTCTTTTTGCATTCAAAGAACTTCTTTATATAGATCCACTTAAGGTTTTACTATGAGTTTCCTCACTCACAATAACACCAATTATATCATCAAATTCTAGGGTATTAGATCTAGAAATAGAATTACTCATAGTCATTACCAAGCCATTTAAGCTTTCTGACAAAGAAAACAAAATCAAGAGAGCCCTAATTTCTTCATCAATTTGACATTCAAAAAGGATAACTGATTAGTAACGGTTTTAAAATCATTTAAATGATTTAAAACAACTCCACATTCTACCATCTTCATATTAATAAACACTTCACGAGAAATGCCTTATTTGAAGCAGAGGGCTTTTCATACAATTTCACTAGGGTTTGCATCAACTCTTCCATTGTCTTTTCTTTTGTAATGTTAAATGTCACCAATGGTGCTATGCATAACTGAATGCTTCCATTTTTCTTTTTTTCTAAAATCTCCTAGTCCTTGTTTATCATAGTTCCTTGTTTCTTTGTTTTTTCTTCCAATGGATTCCATAAAACCTTCTAATAAAGATAGTCCTCTAGTTTCATCTATTGGTGTTTGAAAATGCTAGAGGGTTTTAAATTATCCCACTGAGAAAGTGACACATCTAGGGGCAGCTAACTCCCATTTTCAACATGCCATTTTTGACAATGGGCCAACTATAAGGCTAGACCCTTCTTCTACTTTAGGCTTTGCTAGACCTAGGCAGGTAGACCTCAGATTCAAATGATATCATACCAGTGCAAAACCTATCCTTGAATCTATTAAGCAAATGAAACCCTTATATCTCCTAGTAACTCATGAAATGACACAGATCTGTGGTAGCTAAATGCAAATCTAGAATATTCACAAGTTGAGTGAGGGCATT
The DNA here is from genome assembly GCA_028749045.1 of Cupressus sempervirens. Classification (NCBI taxonomy): domain Eukaryota; kingdom Viridiplantae; phylum Streptophyta; class Pinopsida; order Cupressales; family Cupressaceae; genus Cupressus; species Cupressus sempervirens. The sequence goes on from CM053785.1 coordinate 403,703,752, forward strand.
CTATTTAGGTCCTTCAACATGAAAGGTGAAAAGAACATTTGATTAAAAATGTTGATTTCAAAAAACCCTCAGATATGCAGCAATAAGAAATTAATGATCATGTAGCTGATCAGTGCCTAATCCATTAGGCAAATCCATGAGTCATAAACACACATATGGATATTTGATACTTGTTTATATACTCAGATATCTGATCTATCTATTTAACTTGTAAATAGACATCAATGCTCAATCTGAACCTCATTCTTACATGATATCCCCATCAGCAAACTTGCAACCCTATTAATTCCTTGAAGCATTTACATAACTTCTTGAGTCATAAGCAAAAATGAAATAACATACAACGTTAAGGGACTGCAACTATGACCTAGGCTCTTTGTTCAAAGGCCATAAAACATTGAAACTTATTGATAAAGGAGACAAGATTCAAGATGAAACTCAATCTGTTGTTCCTTGTATTAATTTCTTTGAAACCATACAACCATATGCATAAAATGAAAGCATGAAAAACACCTAACAGATCTGAACTATCTGTATTATTCTTCCTAAAGTTGTTCACATAAGAGAAATTTGCTGAAGAAATGCGGTTTCATAGTAAATCAATGGAACCTTGCTGGTATTACCTAGAGAAAATTGCTAATCTACTGGTTTCTCAGTGACCAAGATTGGAACCCCTCTAATGACAGAAAGAAAGAATGATATAGACCAAATAAATTCCTAGATATGTTCTAAAGATGACAAGTGTCCACTTGAAATTTCATCTCTAATAGTTGCAAAACTTCCTTCTACCTTCTCTCCTCAACTGCCAATCATATCTCTTCTATTTTGCCTCTCCAAATGCAAAATATCTCAGCAAAAGATAAGCATCTGATAATTGAATCTGAATACATGCTAATTGATCAAATTTTAGCCAAAACACCATAAAGACATAAAATAATCAGATACAAAGGTTACTAAATGTATTTTAGGTGTCTTTTCACTGAATTCTCTTACTTGCAACTTGAAACACCTAATAAAACATGCCAACCAACCTCTGATAGAAAACCCCCTATAGCAAGAACAAGCTGCTTCATGTACAAAATTTGACTGCAGAATCAGAAAGTTCAGCTCGTTCTAATTTCGATGGTATATTCGAGCATATATTTTGCTAACCAGAAACCCCCTGAATCTTAATTTGAAAATTGCCCCCTCTAGTATAAAAATCATGTCTGCACATTTGATTTTTTAAATTTTTTGAAAATTTAAAAAAAATCTAAAGTTGGAACTTTAGAAGAAATTCCTTTTTGAATTTCATTGACGTGCAAATCATTTTTTGAAATAATAATTTAAAATTATTATTTTTTCATTTTAAAAAATTCCCTCTATGCTTCTCTGGGCCCACTAGGCGTCACTCGAGTTGCCACATGGCAGCTCCTGATTGGCCAACCAATTTACCACCTCATCACCTCTAGCCCTACCATGTCACCCACCTGCTTGCTCCATCACCACGTGTCGACTGCTCGCATTTTCATAATATTTAACCTCCTTACAACTTTTTATTGTTGGAATGCAGAATCCACAGGATGTGCCACATGGCGCAATCCTATACCCTTTTCATTTTATCCCACCACATCATTTTTAGGACCCACTCTATTGGTTTTCAAGGCTTTCTGGTAGGGCACTATGTCGCCATCGAAAAACCTTGCCATTTTCTAATGGCACCATAGCCGGATTTTCAACTTTCAGGCGACTTTAAAATTGTTGACATCATTTGTCTTTGAATTGTGTGAGCTATCTAAATTATGGTTATTTTGTCTCCAGCTGTCGAGTCGTTGGTGGGGTTTGCACACATGCCACTGCCTTTTCAAAAAGCACTGTCTTGATTTCACTTTGGATAGAGAGTTGTATTAGTTTAAAACCATTCTAAGTTTTCCTCCACCGAGCATGTGGGACAAATCGTTCAAGCATATCTTCTCTGTTCTCCTCTCAGTTGGTGACTTCTTTCATTTCATAATTCATTCCTTCTCTTTTCAAACAATGACCTATTTCTTTATGTTATGGAGGACTTCCTTCTTACTGTGCAGACTCCCCGTTTGCTGCATGGTATTCCATTCCTTTTACGGGATTGTTTTAATGTGGGTCTACATCTTACATGTCTTTGCCCCTATTTGATGCTTCTCGCTGATGCTCCATTTAAAGTCGACTCCCATTCCTTTGATGAATTAAAGCTCGAGCTCCCAAATTGACTTTTAGTGTGTTATCATCAACAATAGATCTTACAAATACAATCGTTGCAAGGGCTTGGCCTCTTGTGTGTGTGGATCTTTATTTTATGATGGTGTCTCCTCTTATTTGCGTGGGAGCTTCTCTCTTTTTGCTTGCAGGCCTGTGGCTTCTTTTATTGTACTTTAGCGTGAGGCCCCTTTATGTGTGGATGACTTCATCTCTGCATAGGGGATTCTCTTTTACAATTGTGGCCTATTTTACTCATCGTGTTCTTCACCTGCGTGAAGCTATCTTACCTTCATTGCAACAGTTCTAGCAAGTAAAAGTAGCACCATTTTGTGTGTTGGTCTATTGCTTCTTTTGATTTGGCATGTTCATCTACCTGTTGCCTTCTCTAGATATTCCTCCTTTTTTTTAAAAATAGTGTGAATGGCTCTTTTCTCTTTTTGGCACATGTTTCTTAATCTGATGCTATTTGTGGGAACTCCTTTGGCATGAGTTTTCTGTTTTGAACTATGAGCTCCTCCTTTAAAATTCAATCCATTTCTTTAAACAACCATGAGCTTCCTTGCTCAAGGCTTTCTTCTCTTTATTCTGTGCGTGGGCTTTGTTCTAACATGCCCTACCTTCCTCTATGCTTTTTTCTTGCATCCTTCAATTTGAAATTGCATGGAGTCCCTTTTATATTTTTTCCTTGTGTAGCAGCTTTCTTCTATCAATCTTTGCTCTATGACTGCCCTGTTTCATTTGCATGAGTACATTGCATGGGGACTCTTTTACTAGTTGTCACTGCTCTTCTTTGCATTGACTAGCTTTTTTAATGCTTTCCTCTACCTTGAAACTATGGATCTTTCACTTTGACCTGCAGGGACTGGCTTTGACTGTATTCTGTGGAGACCCCTACCCCTCCAACAAATTTTATTTCTTCATTGATTTTCAGCTTCAAAGAACTAGGGTACCTATGGCCCCAACCCCCAAATAGTGCTTATATAGGCTCGACTCTTAACTTATCAATGGATTTTTAACTAAGAAAATGTATGGCTCTAAACATTTATAAGTTCTTTTTAGCAAAGGCATCATCCCAAATCTACAACATTGTGATCAATTTTTCAATATTTTTTTTGAAATCACTCATCACATTATTGAAAGACTAGAATTCTTAATGTGCTTCTTCCTCCATTTTTTGGTGTATTTTTGTTTGTTCTTGCATCATCCTTGAGTTGTACAACCTTGCTAACACTCAACACCACTATCATTTCTCGTCTTTGCACTATGACACTTTAATATAACAAATTCATTATAAACCAATTTAGCCACTTAGAAAATTCTATGATGCTTTATTAATCAGATGGAATTTAGCTGGGCCCCAAGGTAGGTCCGGTAAAAAAAAATTGTTTTTGGACAACTAATACTACCAACTAACCAATTGAACATCTCAAACAAATTGAAAAAAAATCCATTGCTAAAACAACATTTAAAACTCATTTTACCAGCATTCTACAAACTGTCACTTTTGATGTCAAGAGGCCTGTTGACTGCCTTTGAAAATTGACCTGGACAACTGACCAAGCTCTGAAATTTGGCATACTGAATTTCTATACCACACGCTTGCACCATGTTGAATCTCATCTCATGAAAATTTTGGGGTCAAAAGATATTGACCATCAAAGTCGCCCCTTTAGAATTACCTGCACCAAAACATGTCAGAATACCATAAATTAGGTTCGCATTTAGCCTAGAAAACTGGGCGAATGAGCACATGGGGAAATAAAAATTGGGGCGTTGGTTCTCTGTCATGAGGACATTATGGATCTATGATTTGGGATTACGACAAATCACAGGGCACAAATGGAGGATGTTCAAAGTAGGCTACCTAGATTTTGCAAATTGGAACAATGACAAGAAATTGATTTTTGCAAACGGAAAGGACCTCAAAAAGTGTGCATATGGATTTGTCAAGACTTACAAACTGACACACTTGGAGTATTTTCAATGGACAACACAAGGGTACAATCCATTTGACTTGACCTATCATGAATCAGGAGATATGATGTCCTAAACAGGGCTACCAAACAATCTGCAAATTCTAACACCAGTAAAAGTTAGAAATTCCATTTGGAATCGCATTCAAAAATTGATCAAACAGACTCGTCATAAGCTGAAACTTGAAACATAACAAGTATCTAATGTTTACAATACAACGCAATAGGAATTTCAATATTTGGGTCAATTGGGTCAAAATAATAATGCGTCAAACAGGACATCCCAGAATTCTGTGCAAAGTGCAAATGCATGAGAATAATAACTAACCAAATTTGAGGGATTCAAAACCTAGTCAAACGAATTTGAAACAACTCAAAATCTGAAACATAAGTTCTTAGGTGTGGATATTAGACACTCCCAAAGTGGAAAGTCATGACACAATTTTGGGTGCAAGATATTAAGGTGCAAACAAAGCCTCCTGTCATTGTTTGATAGTTAGGGTAAAAGGCAGGAATGACATTGGCTCAAAACAAGGCTTCACCAAATAGCTTGACATGTCAATTTAACTTTATTGAATAGGTGGACACACTGAGTAGAGGGTGTCAGAAACATTAAACACCTTAGGGGCCTCAGAGGTACAGCCATGTACATATGCAATTATGGGTATTCATAGGGCTTGGTTGACTCAAAATTTGAAATGGGACTAAAAATGAAGCATGCAATTTTTCGTCCCAACATCATCTTCCATAACTGAAAGTTCTACCCATTAAAATTCTCAACTTTTAGCTTACCTTATCTATCATCACTTCCACTCAATCGTCAAACTCCCACTCAACCATGAGACCATGTAGAGGATAGCTTTAAAAAAATTAGGATGGTCTAGCTAAAAAAATGATGATAGTCTAGCTTTGATACCACTTGTTAGGTTAACCATCAACATAAATAATAGTTACATGCAAATATAACCAATATTAGATCTTAATAGATCGCACAAAGGAAAACACAAGACACAAATATTTAACGTGGTTCACCTAGTCCCTAGGCTATGTCCACTAGCAACAAGTCTAATATTATTACTATGCAGTTATTACAATCTACAATCCCTTACCACTTAATACCACTGCAAGAAGATACAGTATCACCAAACATAATGAAATCCCTAATGCTAAGAATTTTTATATAATATTTTTACCACTTACAAAATTAGAGCTCAAATAAGTCATCTAATAGAAAAAATAGCAACCGATGACTTTTACAATATAAGGTCACTTTTAGCTTCATGGGAACTACCCCCAAAAACCCCCACAGGGTGTTGCCGCTCAACCCCACCCTATATTGCAATAGGTAGCACACCTCAGGTGTTGCCCCCAAACCTCTGTAGAAATAATCTAGGGAGAAATCATGTTGAATAAACCTCCAATTCTGATTAGGCTCCACATCACAACAACATGATGTGTGAAGTTGCTACACTACAAGGAGATTGATACCACCAACATATTTTCTTGTGGAGACACTAAAGAGTTTGATGCAGCAATAGCAAAACTGATGGAGAAAAATAAAATTCAAGCAGAAGAGATAAGAACTCTTAAGATGGAACATGAATCATAGGCTATAATGATATGTGAAATTACTGAACAAAAGAAAAGATCAGTTGATGATAAGGTCATGATGGAAAATGACAAAAGGAATCTTGCAAACAGACTTGAAGAAAAATGTACTAAACTAACAAGGATCTCAAACATGCAGATGGATACACTTGCCCAAATGATGAATCTTCATCATGAACTCAATGTAAAGGATATTGAGATCTCTACCTTGAAGATGTAAAATGAAAAAATGCAGAATGAATTGAACAGAGACAAAGAGGTAGCAGAGAATCTCAACAAATCAAGTGAAGCAATCAAGTATTTTGAACAGCTGCTGAAATCACCAAAAACTGCCCATGATACATCAGGACTAGGATACAATAGCACTGAAATTGGAGAATCATCAAAGAGTGCTGAACAAAGAAGTGATAAAGGTAAGAATTCAAAACCCACTTGTCATTTCTGTAATAAGAAGGGACGTACAACTAATGTGTGCAGGAGTAGAAGATTTAATCAATCAAACATACCCAAAAGGTTCTGTCACAAGTGCAACATGCAAGGACATATGACACAAAATTTCAGATCCAATGTCACAAGGACTCAAAGATTTGATGGACATTGTTATAATTTCAAAAAGTATGGACATAGGGCATTTGAATGCAGATCAAAACCTATGTGGATAGTAAATCAACCAGCAAAGACATCAAACCATGAATTTTGGGATTATAACACCAGAAACAGCTGTCACTATTGTCAAGAATATGGACATATCCCACAGAATTGCATTAGAACACATTTCAAAGGAAACTACAAAAGATGGTTGAATCAAACCACATGTTTCAATTGCTTAAAAACTGGTCATGTTAGCAGAATCTGTCCTACAAGATCAAAGGCACCCAAGACTGAAGATAACAAAGGAAAACAAATAATTGATGTTGAAAAGATAAGAGGGCAAATGAATAAGACTTGGAAAAAGAAGGAAGGGTGCAACACATCAAGTGGAGGGATCACCTCACCCAATGGGTTAAGTGATCATACTTCATCAAACTAAGCACAAGAAGTACACATGACTGATATACAAAGCTATATCATACATTAGTCCCAAGAAAAGGAAGTTAAGCAAAGTATAAATCCACATGAAACAAGATGTTAAGATAAAACTAAATGTTGATGCCGAATTGCCTTTGGATGCTGAGCTCCCAACAGTGACCGAGCTGAAAATTGATGCCGAGTTGGATAACTCCAATAGAAGCCGAGTAAAATGGAAACAATGGAAGCCGAGTTAGGTCAAAATTTCCTTATAAGCCGAGTAGACAGTTGGCGGTGTACTAAGCATTTATTACTCTGTTCTAAAGGGTACATAAATCTGATTTTTGATCATTTTCTCACCATTCGAACAAGAAGCAAAGCCAAAAAATGAGCAAAGAAGATCAAGAATAGCTCAGAAGCCATTCGTAAAAGATTTCAACAGTGATTCAAGACAAATTTCATCAATTTAAGGTATTTTACTTAAGTGCCGAGCTATGTAGGACTTATAAACTTGTTTAAATTATAAACCCTAGTTTGGCAAACAATGGCATCTGGGTCAGGAACTACCAAGGGTTTAGAAAGTCATGAAGTTTAGTTGGTCAGTAACGAAGTAAAACAACCTGAATTTAAGCCCATTCCAGAAGTAGCATACAAGAATGATCCTGCAGGAGCATTATCAGTTATTCTGGATAAGGTTGTTATGGTACAAGATGTTCGCTGATGTTACAATTGTAAAATTGGTGCCATAGGAGACTTAGAAATTCATAATGCATATGATAAACTGTGTGAAAACAAAGTACTAAAAAATGAGTTTTCAATAGTAGAAAGAAAAGGATTGACCAAAACCCTAGCATTTTCGACTATTTTTAAAATAGAATGGGTATGGATAATTTTAAGCCGAATACATGATGAAGCTTTTTGGTTAGAGTCAGGGCCAGTAAAATTTACCAAGAAAACTATTCATAGGGTTACTAGTATTCCAACCCTAGATCGGCCAAAGACCCTGCGAAGTGACAAAAGGGAAATAATAGAGATAAATACAGGTGCCAAATGGAACAATAGAGGAATGACTATCAACACAGTCACAGATCCCCTACTAAATTTTGCTGTGAGAATTATTTCACACAAATTCTATCAATCAAGCAGGTTGAACAATGTACCTTGTATAGCAGCTAATGTTGCATACAAAATAATCAAAAGAGATCACACTTATGATCTGGCAGAGCTCATATTTCAATAGATTAATGAAAATCTGGGAGCCATAAGGAAAAGCAAGGGAGCTCAATGCAAATTTTGATTAGTTTTGATGTGTATGTTCTTCTATCTGATGAAAGAATTTCCTTCTATAGGGAAAGTAAAATGGAATCTAGATAAAACAATTGTTGAACAAATTAATGGATACATTGAACAAATAGGTGAAAATTTTGATGCCCAAATGACAGGTTATTTTGAGGATTTCAAGAAATCCATGAAGCAAAGGTCAAGGATACTAGCTTCATTAATAGAAAAGCATACAAATGACATATGTTTCTTAGTTGATATAGATTATAATTACATACAAGCAGTTATACCTAGAGTAAGATGGCTTAGGCCACTAGGATATGAACTTGATGTTGATCAAGCCTCTGCAGCAATAATTGCTCTACTAGTAGAAGAAGCTGATAAAAATGCACCACATTTTGGCACTTATGATGTGGTAAGATCAAAAATAAACATGGAATTAAAAATTTCTTCTACATTGAAGAAGAAAGATAAATTAATCAAGAAGATCAAGAAGAAGTTTGGCAAAGAAATTGAGGCTGAGGCAGAAGAAGAAGAAGATGACAGTGAGGATGAAGATGAGCAGGAACAAGGGCCAATAGAACTAACCCAAGGTCTTGGAGAAGACAAGGAGGAAGGTGCAGAGGAAGAAGAAGCCAAGGAAGCACCAACTGAAGCTGAGCCAAAGAAAAGAAAGGCAACAGAACAGACTTTAGCCAAGCCCAGAATGAAGAAAGCTGCCACTTCATCACCTCAAAAGCCAACAACACGAGCATCAACAAGAGCCTCTACTCAAAAGGCTAAAGAGGAAGTTGCCAAGAAGAAACAAGTCAAGGAATCTCAAGAAGAGCTGAGGAAAAGAAGAAAGTATGTGGCTCAACCTGACACTGATGACGAAGAGCAAACAAAAGAGGTAAGCAATTCATCAGTTGATACCTTATGTAAAAAGATTGCAAGTGGTGACTTGAATAATTTAAATGAAGTTGATTTTAGTAAATTTAATAAAGAAGAACAAAATAAGATAGAGGAAACAGTGTATGGAATGATGGCACAGTTCAAGTATACCCCACTTGAACTAGATGGTCAATTGCCAAAGGAGCTGTCAAAAATTATAGAAGATAGATGGCATTTTTGCTTTAAAATGGAGAAGGAGATGAGGGAATCAACCCTAGCCAGTGTATTTCCGGATTTGACTAGAGAAAAAATTAGCAAAGAAGTCAAAAGGCATAATAATAGGTTCACACCCAAATACAGGGCATTCTTTATACTTTAAAATAGAATGGAAGAGATTGTTCAAAGAACAATAAAATCGTGGAAGAATTTGTATAAAAAGATTGAAGATTTTCTTGAGGAAGAATACAAGGAAGAAGCAGCCATACCAATAGAAGAGAGGAAAAAGAGAAAAGAAGAAGAAGAAAAGAGAAGAGAAGAAGAAAAGATAGATGGAAAGGAGGAAAAGACACAAAAATAGGATACAATGGCAACAGTTGAACAAGAGGAGCAACTAGATCAGAGTGTGCAAGACACACAATTGCCACCCCCTAGCCCTCCACAAGAATCCATTCCACCTGCAGATACTATAACAAGTACTGATGTTCCTGATACTTCTGGTCAGAATGTCAATCCATTAACTGCAGAAGATCTGAAAAAAATTCTTGACCAGTCAACACAACAAGCAATATTATGTACAAAACCAGTGTTGGTCAGTATAGATGAGTTACAAAAACTAGTAGAAAGTATAGTTAAAGATAAGGTGAATACACAAGAACCACCTTCTATCACAACTACTAGTAGTCAATTTGAAATACCAACTAGTACAATTGATGGTGCAAGAAAAAAGCAAAGTTCAGCTGTAGAACAAGGAAAGGAACAAATAGGAAAGACCATTACATCTGATCCTACAACACAAATACAAGGTGCACTTCCACAAATAAAAATAATTGATCATGGTAAATAGAAAGAGGAGGAAATATTAAAAACCCCTAAAGAATAGGAGGCAATACAAACACTAATAAATTTTCCTACCTCGGGGACTCCTTCACACAAGCCATTACAAATTTCAGTACCATCATCTAGTACTACCAGAATTGCAAGGGTACTTCATTATGGAGACCCTAAATTAGATGAAGAGATAGTCATACCAAGTTATGACTCAAAATCAATAACCATTGATCAAATCAATGAAGTGCAGGATGCACTAAATAGAAGGAAAAGGTAGGAAATACTCAGGAAAGAGTATAAGAATAAGCAAACACTTTATGAGATCAAGGAAATCTTTATGGATGCCTTCAATTTGCAATCACTGGATGAGTCAAAGCATATCACAGAGCAATTAACAAATATTGTTGACCAGGTGACAAATGAAGACCTAGAAACCAGTGCAAAACTTATGGAATGGTCAGAAAATAAATTTCAAGGGAAAGTGAACGAGAAAATATCAAGACAAATCACACTTTCACAAGTAGAATTGGCAAAGCTCATTGATAAGGTGAAAAAGGTACTTGAGAATATATTCTCTCTATACAAAAAGTTGTGTGATTTTTCATACTTCACACAAGAGACTAGCCAAAAACTACTGAGCTTGGAAAGAAATTTTAAATTTCAAGCATGCAACTACCAAGTGATCCAGCTCAAAGTGTGAAGCATTTTTCTCAATCGCTTCACACAAACAAAGAAATAGATGTATTAATAGCAGATGAGGCCAATATCAAGGCCAAAGTAATACAACTCCAGTCCTCCATTACCCCACATTAGAGATACTCCATAAAGAGCAAGTATATGCTGAAAATGTACTCAAGAAAGATCCAAATCTTTCTACATTAGATGGACTTGTTCATCTTGCTGCCGAGACTGCCATCCAGCATAAGTCACTAGAAATTGCTTTGAATAATTGGGATGCAGCTCTTAGAATGATTATGGAGGTAAATAGCACATTCTTGGCCAAATATGGTCTTAACCCTTAAACACTCTTTGACATAAGTTTCAAAAAGGGGGAGATATAGATTGTAAAGGAGGAGTTATACAGATTAAAAGGGGAGAACAAATACAAAGGAGGGGCATTGATATACAAATAATATACAGATAAGGCACAATCAACTCAGGGGGAGATACAAAATTTTTGAGGTATATATTGTAAGATTGTAAGACATAAATTTGGATCAAAGTTTTCAATATGTACATACCAATCAGATTAGTAAATGTACTTATAAGGTCAGTTAAGTGTTTTTGTCACTCATGTCAAAGGGGGAGATTGTTAACATCATAATGTTTTTGACACTTGAGTTCCAACACACTTAATCATATTCCACATTAGATGTCGAGTACATCATGCATGTCGAGTGAAGATCAGTTACCGAGTGAAGAATAAGTGTCGAGCAATACAAGTGCCGAGTAGAATCAAGTGTCGAGTAAGTTCTAGTGCCAAGTAAGTCCAAGTGCCGAGTAAGTCCAAGTGCCGAGTAAGTTCAAGTGCTAAGCTCATATAGGTGCTGAGTAACACAAGAGTTGCCAAGCACTAGTAACTCAATAATGTTGAGTTGCTAAATTATTTAGGAAATCGAAGATTCACCAGATCTAAGCCGACAAGGTTGTTATCTAGAAATCATTAAATTAAAAGGAAGATAAGAATGATGAGTTGGTGGCATAGAACACCATGTAGAACATTTTTAAAATACAACTGGAAAAGTTTCAGGAAGAAAACAAGATATGGGATAGATACATTGTATCCTACCTAATCAATTTTGAAACCCTAAAATTGAAGAGGGAGAATTGAGCAAAAGATAAGTATTGAGCAGAAAATAAAGATTGAATATTGATTGTAGATCCATACCTAACCCTAAATCTTAAAATGTCTTTATAAGGAAGACAAAACTTCATTGTAAAAAAAAGAGGAGAGATAAGAGGTATGAGAAGATATACAAGGGTTCGCAAGGAATTCTATTTTTAGAAGTAAGGATTATCAGATCACAAAAGGATCCAGATCAGAGAAAGAAAAACAAGTGCCTGCAATCAGCAATCAAGGATTGTAATCAGTCAGGTTTATTGTACCTAATACTTTCTAGCAATTGTATTAGAATAAAAATCCTATGGTGATAGGTTAGCTTAACAGTTATTTTGATAAATCCTTTAACTAGGTGATAAAATCCTTTAACAGGGTAACACTTCATGTTAAGTTTTTAAAAGCCTCTAACCAGGTCACTATTGACACGGTGTAAAGCCTTTAATAGGGCAAACCATCAGAAATGGTTGAACAATATTGCTGCAGTAATTTTTGTGGGTATCATCCCCACCCCAGTTTTACCTTCTTATTCCTGGAGGGTTTCTGGGTTACCAAATTCCAGTGTTAAATGTTATTGATGCATGTGTCTAGTTTCATGATTATTTTATATACTCACATGCATGCAATTTACTTTCAGTTAAAAGTTTTATTGGTTAAAATATGATACTTATGATTCACCCCCCCCCCCTCTCATAAGTACTCTTTCCATATTTGAATATTCCAACAGTCAAAACTTTTGGTAAATATGAAGAAGCTAATGAATGAATCACCACAGCTATCAAGATAGCTTCCAAGGAAAAGAAAAGGAAGAAAATTATTGAAGACATAGAGGCAAAGCTAGGCACCCAAGGCAAGAGAAAGAAACCTCTATAGATTACACAAGGTCTTGGAGAAGATGAAGAAAAGGGTAGTGGTGATGAGGAAGAGGAAGAAGAAGGAAAAAAGGGTAAAGCCATAGTGGTTATCACATCACCTCTTAGAGAGACAAGGATAAAGGAATTGCAAAGAATCCAATAATGACACCCCTCTCTCCTTCACCACTTACCAAATCAAGGACCAGGGCAATATCTAGTGTTGAGAAGTTTACAAAACATAGAGCAATGGAAACCACTAAGTCTAGTGGGTCAAAACCAAAAAGGAGGAGATTAGTTAAATGACCACCCATAGGGAGATCAAAAACCATTGATAAGGTATGTGGTGACCTAAAAAAATCTTTAGGTTGATCTAGTTTTAGATTTTTGAGATATGACACATTGCATAGTACTAATAGAACAAAATTTGAGGAGAAAATGATAGATATGATGGAAAATCATAAGTTAGTTCCAAATGAAGAAGAGAAAAAGATACCTATATATTTATACAATACACTTGTTAGAAGTTGGAAACAAGAAGAAGAAGAAGAGAAAAACATAAGAGCTTACACATTAGCCCAGGTTATGCCTGATCTATCACAAGAATAGAAGGATACATTTTTAGAGAGATACAGGAATAGATTCATTCCTAAATTTAGAATCTTTATGATATTGCAAAGTAAGGCTAATGTTGTAATTAAAAAAATTGAATTACTTTGGAAAATTATTTTTGGTCTCACAACAAAAGAAAAAAATATTGAGATAGTTAGTGTGCAAGATGATGAGAGCAATGAAATGAGTCAGACTTGAGTGTAGTTAGAAACAATAGTCCACCAATATAACTGAGAGGGAGGTGAATCAGTTATATGAAAATTTTAAAACATTTATCCTCTTACACAATCTTGACCATTCAACTAAAGTAAACAACAACAATAAAGAGATGCACATAGACAATTACACCAAATATGTTGACTAGGAAAACCCTTGATCAGAGGGAAAACCCCAATGAGAATGATGCCCACAAAATGATGTACTAATATGAATATTCCTTGTTAGAGGATGGACCCTATTAGGAGTCTATTATAGCATTTAGTACAAAGAGTCCCTACTAGGAGACTTTGAATCTTTGTTAGGAGTTGTGGAAGGTAGTTGAACCCACTATCGAAATAGCTTCAGGATCAGATCAACAAACCCATTGTCCAATTGACCTCAATACTATTCCTTCTAGAATAATAGATTTCTAACAAGCTTTTACTTCTTTATCTATACAATATGTCAAAATCCTTCTAGTCTAACAATGGTGCTATGTACCCTAGACTGATGCACTTTTGTATCTTCTATTCAGAAGTAGGTAGAGGCATAACCCCAAGCATACCTCTTAGATACTCAAATTTTTCCTTTGGTAAGGACTTTGTGAAAATAGCTGCAATCTATTCCTTAGTATTCATATATTCCAATCTAATTTCTTTCTCTAAAACTTTCTCTCTCAACACATGGTACTTTATAGAGATGTGCTTAGTCTTAGAATGCAAAACAAGATTCTTAGACATGCTTGCTATACTTGTGTTATCACAGTAAATGATGACAAGTTCTTTGAGGGTGAAAGTACAAAGTTGTGTCAACTTTTAGGCTAACTAATCAAAATGACTAAATTTGAGTATTTCTATCTAAAAATCATTTTTTTTCAAACATATGATCGTGTTAAATTTATTTTAGCTAATATATATATGGTCTTACACTTTTCCAATTGCAAATGTCTATTAAATGCATGTTTCATAGTAGTTAGTATCAAATTACCAAAAAAATTAAATTATTTCATAAAACTGATGTTTCAATAACTCTTACTATTTTTTATGATATTTTTTAATAACATATAAACACAATTTTATAGAGCTCATAGTCAAGAATATTCTCATATAGATCTCATAGAGTTTTAATTAGATATAATATATTGTAATTAAAAAATCCTACAAGTACGCATTTTAACACTTGAGAAGATATCGATTTTGAGAAAGAAAAAATAGTAAATCATATCATAAAAAGTTAAAAATTATATGACATTCTATAGGAGAGAGTCCTCTTCAAGAATATATAGTTTTTCTTTTGGTTGGAATAGATTTATTTTTAAAAATGTGGTGGGAGACGAAAAGTATCTATTTGAATAAGTTAAAATTTGAATCGTTATAAAATTAAAAATATAGCTCTAAAGTCAATTTTTGTTTTTGATTATTCTAGCTATAGATATTATCCATAGCATAATTTGAGATAAAAAAGAAATAAGTTTATTTCCTTGTAGTTTTATGGTTTGAACTAGACCCCTAATTTTTAGCATTTTTTAGCAACTAAAAAGTTATCCTTAAAAAATAGAAAAATCTATCCTTAAAAAGTTACCCTTAAATTTAATTCCAATGTTCTTCATCATCTACTTCATCTATATAATTTGATTCCAATTGTTTGCTACTGCAACATATTCTACCTCTACAATACTTTCTGAAGTGTAATCTTGTTTCTTGTTGAGCCAAGAGACTAGTCTTCCAACAAGAAAGAATGCTCCTCCACCGGTGCCTTTTCAATCATCCATCTCTCTAGCCCAATCAACATTAGTATAAGTGCAAAGAGTAAAATAATTACTTCTATCGTACCAAATGCCATAATTAGATGTCCCTTTTAGATATTTGAATATCCTTTTTACAGTTGCATAGTGATATTCTTTAGGATTAGCCTGAAATCTTGCCACAATTCCAACCACATTAGCTATATTTGGTCTACTATGTGTCAGATACTACAATCCTCTAATCATAGATCTATACTTCTTTTTTTCAACAGTAGGTGTCTCATCCTTGCTTGATAACTTGTGACTAGTTACCATAGGAGTTGCAACAGCTTTACGATTTTCTAGTCCAAATCTTTTTCGCAAATCTTTCAAATACTTGGTTTGAGAAATAAAGATACCTTCTTTGTTTTGAACAATTTTCAATCCTAATAAAAATTTCATTTCTCCTATCATGCTCATCTCAAATTCATTCTTTATATCTTCTAAGAATTTATTATTGGCTTCATCATTTCCTCAAAAAATGATATCATCAACAAATAAAATGATTATCAACAAACCATTTTATATTTATTTCAAGTACAAGTTGTTATTTGCTATTCCTTTAGCAAATCCAAGTTTTTCTAGGTATTTATACGACCTTACATTCCAAGTTTTAGGTGATTTCTTTAATCCAATATAGAAGGATTTCCTTAATCTGCAAACCATATCCTTCCCTACTATCAAAGGAAAAGCTTTTGGTTACTCAATATAAACTTCTTCAAGTTCTCCATTCAAGAATGCTGACTTAACATCCATTTAATATACCTTGAAATTTTTATTTGCTACATATCCCAAGAACATTCTAACTACTTCCATTCTTTCTATAGGTGCATATGTTTCCTCATAGTCAATTCCTTCTTGTTAAGAGTAGCTTTTGCATACTAATCTTGCTTTGTTTCTTATTACTTCTCCTTATTCATTCATTTTATTTCTAAATACCCATTTTGTGCCAATCACATATTTTTCCTTGGGTCTACGAACTAATTCCCATGTGTTATTTTTTACTATCTATTGAAGTTCATCCTCCATTTCTTTTATCCAATGATCATCCTTAATTGCTTCATCTATTCTTTTTGGTTCTACTTGAGATATTAGGAATAGTTCTTCATTGATTCTACTTCTTGTCATTACTCCTTTTTCTTTACTTCCTATTATCTGATCAACAAGATGATTTCTTATCACATTCTTATTTGGGGTAGGATTTTCTACTCCAACTCTTATTTTAGGTACTATGCTTTGTTCTTCTCTTACTTCTTTAGTTTGCACACTATTCTGCAAGTCATTGTTAGTTTTGAGAAATAATTCATTACATCTGTTGGTCATCCTAGTATAATTATCTTCATCAGATTTGTAATCTATCATCTTCTCTTTAGTGCCAAATTTTTCATCTATTCTCACATTTGCGCATTCTATTATAGTTTTTGTTCTATAATTAAAACATCTATAAGCTTTACTTTTTAATGAATAGCCAAGAAACATACCTTCATCACTTCTTGGATCAAACTTACCGATATCATCATCTCTTTTGATGTAGCATTTTCTTCCAAATATTTTGAAATATTTGACTGATGGTGAGTAACCAAAACATAACTCATAAGGTGTTTTCTCCATACCTTTTCTAATCTATTCTTTGTTTAGTGTGTATATAGTTATATTGACTACTTCTCTCCAAAAAATTCTTTGGTACATCATTCTCGAATAACATAGCTCTTGTTGCTTCAGAAATTGATCTGTTTCTTCTTTCAACAATCCCATTCTACTTAGGTGAATGAGGTAAAGATAGATGTCTCCTAATCCCATGTTCTTCATAGTAGATATTGAATTCTTTAGAAGTGAAGTCTCCTCCTTTATTAGATCTTAAGCTCTTGATTTTAACTCCAAATTCATTCTCTACTTTGTTCTTGAATATCCTAAATTTTCTCAAATGCCTATGATTTTTCTTTAAGAAAATCTACCCACATCATTATGGTAAAATCATCAACAAAAATCATAAAATACCACTCTCCATAGAATCCTCTTGTTCTTGCAGGACCACTCAAATCTATATGAACCAATTCCAAGTTTTGTGTATTACCAAATTGCTTTCTAAGAAATGAAACTTTCTTTTGCTTAGCTAAGATACATTCCTCACAAATAATGTCAGTGGGCTTAGCGATCTTAGGTAAATCTCTCGTAGCAAGTGTATTACTAGCTTTCACAATGTTATCAAATTTTATGTGACAAATTCTTCTATGCCATAACCAATTGTTGTCAACTTTAGCTACTAAACATGTTATTTCAATGGTGTTTAACTGAAATACATTACCTCTAGTTCTTGTGCTAGTACCAAGAAATTTTCCTTTCTTGTCCTTGATGGTGCATGTGTCATTACCAAACTATAATTGGTAACCTTTTTCCATAAGCTATCCAACTCTTAACAAGTTATGTTTCAATCCATCAACAAAATAAACATCATTAGTATTTGTTTTACCATCAAGTGTGATAGATCAAATTCCTATAATGTGACAAGTTGCATTGTTCCCTACTCTGACAATTCCTCCATCATGGCTTCTAAATTTGACAAATTTTCTCATATCACCAGTGATGTGATGTGAACAACCACTATCAATGACCCAATCTTTCCTTTCAACTTGTGAAATTAGCACACTTTATTCTCTAATCTCTTGATCAAGATCATCATCCTTTATGGCTATGAATCCTAATTCATCTTTACTATTGTTTTGATCAGATTTTTCTTCTTCTTCTTCTTCTTCATTAGCATATAAATAATTTCTAGGACTTCTAGATTTGAATCTTCCCTTATACTTCCTTTCTCTTTTTAGACACTTAGATGCATAATGACCATATTCATTACGTGTCCAACATTTAAAGATATTCTTACCATCTTTTTCTCTTTCCACAAGAATGAGATCTTTTCCTCAACGAACTTGTTGTTGCTAGCAATGTCTCCTTGCATTTTTGTGTTCCTTGCTAGACCAGGTTTAATATTTAATGCACTAAATCTTGTCTCAACTTTTTCTAATTCTCTAGATTTTTTTAAATTGAATTATATAGCTTCAAATCTACCAAGAAATGTTTCTTTGGTGAAATTAGTAGTATAGGGTATCATCAATTGAATCATCTATGTTATTCTCTTGAAAGGTGATGTCAGACTTTTCAAGATCTTCCACATTACTTCATCATCAGATTTCTTTCCACCAAGAGATGTGATTCCTACAACAATCTCAGATATTTTTCCAATGTAGCTTCTTACAGATTCATCTTCCATCATTCCAGCATCTTGGAATGTGCAATGCAAATTTTGTAATCTAACTCTTTTTTCATGTGTATCACCCTCATAATTAGCTTCTAAAGCTTCCCAAATTTCATGAGATGTTTTGAGTTGTTTTAGTTGACTATACTCACTTTCAAGTAGAGATAACAATATTACTTCTCATGCCCTCCTATTGCACATAAATACTTCTCTTTGCTCCTCAGTACAACTTTCAAGATTGTCTTCATCCATAATATTTTTAGATGCCTTGGTCACAAGCCAATATCCTAGACCCATGCACAAAAGATGAGTCTCCATTTTATCCTTTGAGCTATTATAATTTGTGACATTGAATCTCGGCATTTCCTTTTTGAACATGTTCACCATGGATCTCCCAAGGTTGTCAAACTTTTTCTTCAAGGACCTAATGCTCTAATACCAATTGTTAGAAACAATAGTCCACCAATATAACTGAGAGGGGTGGGGTGAATCAGCTATATGAAAATTTTAAAACATTTATCCTTTTAGATGATCTTGACCATTCAACTAAAGTAAAAAACAACCATAAAGAGATTCACATAGACAATTACACCACATGTGTTGACTAGGGAAACCCTTGGTTAGAGGGAAAACCCCAGTGGGAATGATGTCCACAAAATGATAAACTAATATGAATATTCCTTGTTAGAGGATTGACCCTATTAGGAATCTATTACAGCATTTAGTACAAAGAGTACCTATTAGGAGATCTAAACCTTGTTAGGAGTTATGGAAGGTAGCTAAACTCACTGTCTAAATAGCTTCAAGATCAGATCAACTAACCCATTGTCCAATTGACCTCAGTACTATTCCTTCCAAAATAATAGATGTGTAACAAGATTTTACTTCTTCATATGTCCTGTACATTGGAATCCTTCACCTTCAGATTATGCAATTAGATCTAGAGTTTTATACTTAGTAACAATAACCCTTAAGGTCACTTACATGCATAGGTAGGTCACTCTACTTTTGTATCACTTTGTTGCTCAACAATTTGCTAGTCTTCTCTACTCACTATATGTAAAACACAAAAAACATCTTTCCTTTATACCATGCTCACTAATAAATTCTTGAGTTGTTTTTCCACATGTTAATTAAATGAAATACACATTTAATTAATCTTGTCGACTCACTATTATACACAAACTTTCACACATGTGACTTTCATACATGCACACTCTTTGACATCATCAATTATTAGTATACTATCTCCAATTGACTACACAACCCTTTACTACAATTGCAATGAACTATAGCAATCATACAATAGGAACTACTTTCCTAATTCTCTATTTCCATATGGTTCTCTATAGATCAACCATATCTTCCATACATTGTCACATTAGGTTCTGCACACTTTCCCTTGTAACAAATATAGACTATAGCATGTGCTAGTAACTGTGCATCATCAAATAAGTACTATAATTTTCTCAATACAAAAATCATAGTCTGTTGTTTTGTCAATGTTTTACAAACTTGTTACTATGTTGTCATCAATGAAAAACATAGTTATAAAAACATCATATCAATGTTCTGCAATGCTCCCCCATAGCATCAACATTCATGCTAATGACCAATTCATGGAAACACCCTTGACACTCCAAAGAAGCCCTTAGATGTAGACAAGGAGGAGTAAGAGGAAGAAGGAATAGATAAGGACACTAGTGTAGACATTCCTACCAAAGGTAAGAAGGACCAAAAGTTTTAGTACCTCAAATTGAGGTAAATAAGGAGGAAAATAAAATAGAGCCAAGTGCTACTATTTTTGTCTCTAGAACTGATGTACAAACATGACTGAGTGGTGATGCCCCCTCACCATTTCCCAAAGAAGTGACGAGTAGCAACACTTCTACACTTCATACAAGAAAAGTAATAAAGGACCTCTCCATATATTGAAGTTTTTTTGGATGAATTTGGAAAATCTTACTCTTGAGCAAACAATTTTGCTGCAAGAAATTTTGGCAAAGAAGAAGAAATAGGAAGAGTTGAGGAGAAAGCATCAACAAAATCAGGTACTATTGGAATATTCAAATAGGAAGAATGCTTTTGAGAGTGGGGGGTGAATCAAAAGTACTGTATTTTGACCATTAAAACTTTTTAACTGAAAGTAGATTGCATACATATGAACATATCAGACATTTATGAGAAACACATAAGCATCACCACATAATACTTGAGATTTTGGTAACCTAGAAACCCTCCAGAAATAAGAAGGTAAAACTGGGGTGGGGATGATACCCACAAAATCACTGCAGCAATAATATTTAACCACTTTTGATGGTCTGCCCTGTTAAAGGCTTTACACTATATCAATAGTGACCTGGTTAAAGGATTTACAAACACTTTACATGAAGTGTCACCCTGTTAAAGGATTTAATCACCTATTTAAAGGATCTACAAAATAGTTGTTAAGCTAACCTATCACCATAGTTTTTTTCATTCTAATACAATTGCTAGAGAGTATTAGGTACAATAAACCTGATAACTTACAATCCTTGGTTTGCTGAATATAGGCACTTGATCTGCTTTCTCTAATCTTGATCCTCTGAGATCTGATACTCTTTACTCTGAAATAGAGTTCCTTCCACACCCTTGTACATCCACTTTCTTTTTAATGAGATTTCATGTTCCTTATAAAGACATTTGAAGACTTAGGGTTAGGTATGGATCTACGATCCATATTGAATCTTTGCTTCCTGCTCATTCCTTGCACTTTTCTTATCGATTGCATGCCTTCTCCATTTTTCTTATTGGATGCATGTAGATTGCATAGAAAATACCAAATATTTGATCTTATCATTTAATCCTTCAAGATTTTTCATATGTTGACCATGAAAATGGTTTACATATGAATCAATGAAGTTACAAACTCATATGTACATTATGTGTTACTCAGCACTTGCTGATTCCAAATTCTTGAAACTAATATCAAACTGGCTTACTCGGCTCCTATTGCATTTTTGTATTTCTTAGCATCATCTGTAACTCGGCACTTAAATATCACTCAGCACTTGTATCATGCTCATCACCTAGAGTCATTCGGCACTTGAACTTCACTTGGCACTTGATCTTCACTTGGCACCTGAAGGCTACTCGACACCTAAAGATCACTCAGCACCTGAAGTCTTTCCTGACTCGGCTCATGTTGTGGCTCAACATACATGGTGTACTCGGCTCCAATATAGAAAGTGGTTAAGTGTATTGGCACTCAAGTGTCAAAAACCATTATGAGGTTAACAATCTCCCCCTTTGACATGAGTGACAAAAACACTTAACTGATCTTATGAGTACATTAACTAATCTGCTTGGTATATATAGAGGTTTTTAAAAACCTTTAATAAAAATTTGTGTAACTTACAATATATATACCTCAAAATTATTGTAACTCCAAAAATTATTGTAACTCCCCCTAAGTTGGTTGTTTGTGCCATTATCTGTATATCATGCTCCCCTTGGTTTCCTTGGTTTTGTTTCCCTTTCCCTGGATTTGTTTTTTTGGATTTGTTTCCCCCATGCATCTTGTAATATCTCCCCCTTAGTTAATAAAATATATATCTCCCCCTTTTTTGAAACTTATGTCAAATTATTTTAAGGGTTAAGACCATATTTTGCCAAAAATGTGCTGTTTACCTCCATAATCATCTTGAAAGCTGCATCCCAATTGTTCAAAGAAATTTCCAGTGACTTGTGCTGGATGCCAGTCTCTGTAGCAAGATGAATAAGTCCATCTAAAGTAGAAAGATTAGGATCTTTCTTGAGAACAATTTTTGCATAGACTTGTTCCTTATGGAATATTTCTAAATGTGGGGTAATGGAGGACTGGAGCTGTATCAATTTTGCCTTGATATTGGCCTCATTTGTTGTTAATATAGCTATTTCTTTCTAAGTGTGAAGCGATTGAGAAAAATACTTCTCACTTTGAGCTAGATCGTTTGTTAGCTGCATGCTTGAAATATTTAAATTTCTCTCCAAGCTCGATATCTTTTGGCTTGTCTCCTATGTGAAGTATGAAAAGTCACACAACTTTTTGTACAATGAGAATATATTCTCAAGTACCTTTTTCAATTTGTCTATTAACTTTTCCAATTCAACCTGGGAGAGTGCAATTTGACTTGATACTTGCTCATTTACTTTTCCCTAGAATTTCCTTTCAGACCATTCTATAAGTTTTGCATTTGTCTCTTGGTCTTCATTTGTCACCTGGTCAACAATATCTGATAATTGCTCCATGATATGCTTTGACTCATTTGGTGACTGCAAACTAAAGGCATCCATAAAGATGTCCTTAATCTCATGTAGTGTTTGCTTTTGTTTATACTCCCTCTTAAGTATGTCTTGTCTCTTTCTCCTATTCAGTGCTTCCTGCACCTCATTGATTTGATCAATGGTTATTGTTTTCGAGTCATATCTTGGTATGACTATCTCCTCATCTAATTTAGGGTCTCCATAGTGAAGTACCCTTGCAAATTTTGTAGTACTAGATCTAGGTGCAGATATTTGCAATGGTTGTTGTGAAGGAGTTCCCGAGGTAGGAAAATTTGTCAATTTTTGTATTGCCTCTTGCTCTTTAGGGTTTTCCTCTATTTTCTCCTCCTGTTGTCTACTACCTTGATCAATTATGGTAATCTTAGGAAGTGCACCTTCTATTTGTGTTGTAGGATCAGATGTAATAGTCTATCCTGTTTGTTCTATTTCTTTTTCTACAGCTGCACTCGGCTTCTGTATTGAGGTGTCAACTATGCCTGATGAAATAACTATGGGCATTTGAGGTTGACCACTAGTAGCTATAGAGATGATGGAAGGCGGTTCTTGTTGATTCACCTTTTCTCTAACTATGCTTTCTACTAGTTTTTGTAGTTCATCCATACTGACCAATACTGGATCTATACACAATCTTGCTTGTTGCGTAGATTGGTCAAGGATTTTTTTGAGGCCTTCTACAGTTAATGGATTGATGTTCTAACCAAAAGTGTTAGGAACATCTTTTATAATTATGGTTTTTGCAGGTGTGATGGGTACATGAGGAGGTCTAGAGGGTGGCAATTGTGTGTCTTGCACACTCTGGTCTGATTACTGCTCTTACTCATCTATTACCGTTACATCTTGTTCTTGTGTCTCTTCCTCCTCTCCATCATTCTTTTCTTCTTCCTTCTTCTCTTCTTCTTCTTTCTCTTCTTCTTCTTCTTTCTTTTCTTCTTCTCCCTTCTCTACTACTATCTTTTCTTCACTCATTTTTCTTCTCTCTTCTGGTGGAGTAGAAACTTCTTCCTTGTATTCTTCTTCAAGAAAATCTTCAATCTTTTTGTACAAGTTTTTCCATGATTTCATTGTTCTTTGAACAATTTATTCCATCTTATTTTGGAGAATGAAGAATGCCCTGTACTTAGGTGTAAAACTAGTATTATGCCTTTTGACTGCTATCTTTATTTGTTCCTTAGTCAAATCAGGCAATACCCTTGCTAGGGTTCATTCCCTCATCTCCTTCTCCATTTTCAAACAAAAATGTCATCTGCCTTCTACAATTTTAGACAGTTCTTTTGGCAATTGTCCATCTAGTTCAAGAGGAGTGTTCTTGAACTGTGCCATCATTCCATAAATTGTTTCCTCTATCCTATTCTATTCTTCTTTAGTAAACTTATTGAAATCAACTTTATTTAAGTTGCTTAAATCACCATTTCCAATCTTTTTACATAAAGTATCAACTGAAAAATGGCTTACCTTTTTAGATTGATCTTCTTCATCAGTATCAGGTTGAGCCACATATCTTCTTCTTTTCCTTGGCTCTTCCTATGTTTCCTTGATTGGTTTCTTCTTTGTAGCTTCCTCTTTAACCCTTTTAGTGGAGGCCCTTGTTGTAGCTCAGGTTGTTGGCTTTTGAGGTGATGGCATAACAGATTTCTTTGGTTTTTGCTGAGTTGGAGGTTGTTCTGTTGTCTTCCTTTTCTTTGACTCAACTTCAGTTGGTGCTTCCTTGGCTTCTTCTTCCTCTGCACCTTCCTCCTTGTCTTCACCCAGGCCTTGGGTCAATTCCATTGGGCCTTGTTCTTGTTCATCTTCACCATCATCATTTTCATCTTCTTCTTCTTTTGCTTCAGCCTCAATTTCTTTACCAAATTTCTTATTAATCTTTTTCAAAAATTTGTCTTTCTTCTTTAATGTGGAGGCAGTCTTTAACTCCATATTTATCTTTGATCTTACCACATCATAAGTGCCAAAGTGTGGAGCATTCTTATCTATCTCTTCTGCCAATAATGTAGATATTATTGCAGAAGCTTCATCTATATTGATTTCATATCCAAATGGCCTTAGCCATCTCACCCTTGGAATTACTGCTTGAATGTAGGTAAAATCAATGTCAACTAAGAAGCACAAATCATTAGTATGTTTTTCCACTAAGGAGATTGGTATTCTTGATCTTTGCTTCATGGATTTCTTGAAATCCTCAAAATAACTTGTCATCAGGGTATCAAAATTTTCTCCCTTCTGTTCTATATATTCATTGATTTGGGAAATGATAGTTCTATCATTCCTCCATGTAACTTTTCTAAAAGAGGGAAACTCATTCTGAACATAAAAGAATATGCAAACTAGAATTGCTCCAAATTTGCATTGAGCACCCTTTGTCCTTCTTATGGCAACTAGGTTTTTAGTAATCTATTGTAGTTGCAGTTTTGCAAGTATGATCCTTTTTCACCAATTTGTAACCTACATCTACTGCAATACATGGCACAATATTGAGTCTACTAGATTGATAGAACTTATGGGCAATGACTCTAACAACAAACTCAACTAGAGGATCCTGAATGGTGTGAATTGTCATTCCTCTTTTATTCCACTGAGCACTAGTGTTCTTCTCAATAACCTCCTTTGATTCACTTCTCAAGGTTTTGAACCGATCTAAGGTAGGATACCCAGTTACCCTATGTATGATTCCTTTGGTTAATTTGATGGGGATATCTTCCAACCAAAGACTTCCACCATGAATTCTGCTTAACACAAGTTTAACCCATTCTATCTTGAATACGATGGGAAAGCTCAAAACTCGGGTCAAACCCTTTCTTTCAACAAATTTGAATTCATCTTTTAAGACTCCATCTATGCACAATTTCTCATAGGCTTGCCTTATTTCCATATCTCCTAGGGCTCCTATCTTGCAATTGTAGCATCTTCTCATGTCTTGAACCATTACAACTTTTAAGGGTATTTGGGAGAGAGCTCCAGCTGGGTTATTTTTGTATGCAACTTTAGGGATGGGATGAAACTCAGGTTGCTTGACCTCATTGGACACTAATTGAACTTCAAATGACTCTTTATCCTCGGTTTTCTTGGAACTTGATGCCATTTATGCAAACTAGGGTTTCCTTTTTATCAAATATGAAACTACGTAGCTCGGCACAAATAAAAATACTCAAGATTGATGAAAATGCATTGAGAGATGTTGCAATCTGCTTGAAATGCTAGATTCTCTGCTATGAAGTTGCTCTACTCTCTTTCTCTTCTTTTCTTCTTGATCGTAATGAGGAAAACTAATTGGAATTTTGATAATATACCCTATTTTCATCGCATTAAATGCTCAACTGCCAACTCGACTTCTGATGGATTTTAACATTACTTGGCTTATACTACATTTCCACTTTACTTGGCTTGCATTGGAGTTAACCAACTTGGCATTAGTTATCAACTCGATCGCTATTAGGAACTCAACATGTGTTGGAGTTTAGCTCGACATCCAAAGACAACTCGGCAACATCATTTAGATTTTGTCTTGACATCTTGTGTCATGCAAATTTATACTTTGCATTGCTTCTTTGTCTTGGGATTAATGTGTGATATAACTTTGTATATCAATCCCATATACTTCTCATTTTTAGTTTGATGAAGTGTGATCACTTGACCAATTGGGTGAAATGATCTCTCCACTTGATGTGTTGCACTCATCTTTCTTTTTCCAAGTCTTATTCATTTTCCCCCTTATCTTTTTGACATCAATCTTTTCCTTGCACTTTTCTTATTGGTTGCATGCCTTCTCCATTTTTCTTATTGGGTACATGTATATTGCATAGAAAATACCAAATATTCAATATTATCATTTAATCCTTCAAGATTTGTCATATTTCAGCCATGAAAATAGTTTACATATGAATCAATGAAGTTACAAACTCATATGTGCATTCTATGTTACTCAGCACTTGTTGATTCCAGATGCTCGACACTAATATCAAACTAGCTTACTCAGCTCCTGTTGCATTTTTGTATTTCTTGGCATCATCTATAACTCAACACTTAAATATCACTCGACACTTGTATCATGCTTGACACCTAGAGTCATTCAGCACTTGAACTTCACTCTGCACTTGATCTTCACTCGGCACCTAAAGATCACTCGACACCTGAAGTCTTTCCTGACTCGGATCATGTTGTGGCTCGGCATATATGGTGTACTCAGCTCCAATATAGAAAGTGGTTAAGTGTATTGGCACTCAAGTGTCAAAAGCCATTATGAGGTTAACAGGTACTACATGATGTTAAAAACATTTTTGTTGAAGCATTTGATATTCAAAATTTTGATGGGCAAGCCCTAATAATTTTCTAGCTTGTAAATATTATTGAACAAATAAATGTTGGAGATATTAAATCCAATGAGAAATTCATGGATTGGTTTGTGAAGGAATTTGAGAATAAAGTTGTAGACAAAGTTTCTACAACAATTTCTAGGAAAAAAATTCAACTACAAGAATGTGTACATAACAGAGTAGAAACAATTTAGAAAGTACAACATATGTACAATATTTTATGTGATGTGCCAAGATTCACTAGTTGTCTTTAGGAAAACATCTAGCAAATTCAAGATGACATAAAGACAACAAGAAACATTATTTTGCAGCCATCTAAATCTATCTCCCAACACTTTAATAAGTTATTGAATGCTCAAGGAAAATTGGTTGAGATTAAGGTAGCTAACATTAGCGTGAGATCACAGTTGATCTCCATTCAATCAAATTTGATACCTCATTTGGAGGTTATATAGAAAGCAATCAAATTAGCCCAAGATCTTATTAATGAATATCATAATCTCTTAGTAGCTGACAATTTGATTGATTTGGTAGCTTGGTTATAATTGCAAAATCACACTTTGGAGTCAGCAAGAACCATTTGGGATCACACACTTTCTATGATCACCCAAATATACAAACCTTTTATTGAAAAGTATGGTTTGATTCCACCCATTCAACTCTAGAATCAGCCATAAGAAACAAAAGCAAGGGGGAATGCAATGATGATTACATATCTTGAATGGTGAAAGAAGAAAAGAACAAGGGAATTTCATGATGATCAAAAGAGTTTAGAAGGAAATCAAAATGTAGAAGGAGAACATGGTATGCCACTAAATCAATTAGACTACTTAGAGTCATGTGTATACATTATTCATTGTTTATTTGGCATAAGTCAAAGTTTTTGTAGTTCTATTTTGAACTAAGTCATAGGCTTTGGGGGAGTACTCATATTTGTAACAATGTAATCATGAAAAATTATTTTGCCACTAATGTCAAAGGGGGATATTATTGGTCTCCCTAACTATTTTTGTCTATTAGTGTCAACCACTTAGTCATTTACTAGGTAGAATTAGATGGTTATCACTGAAACCAAGCTACTCTATATAGGTTGAGTCATAAGAAAGACTTATCTATAAACTTGTACATACTAAGCTCTATATGAGCCAAGAAAGTATGTCATCATCGAGTATCTTCAATGTAATCTGAGTTTGATTTTGACTAAGTAGCTTGAGTAAATAAAATCCAAGTTACACAGAAGGTACCAAGTATAATAAAGATTGAGTGTCAGCAACATATATAGTGAGGGCCAAGTGTAAGAAACACTAATTTCCAAGCAACATAGAATTTATGTTCTAGTCAAGAATGATACAAACCTTAAGGTAAACTATTTTAATCTTACATGGATGTGATATTTAATACTTGTAGAGTTTTTTACACAGAGTTTTACATATTTTATGATGTGGATCATGAATCCCTATGTTCAGTGATGAAAGAATCAGATGGAGAGGCAAAACAAGGAATCATCTAGAAAATTATTTATGAAATCTTTAAATAGAGAAGACCTTAACCTATTTTCATACATATGGTGGTGAAGAGTATGATACAAAGGAGTGAACAATTTATTCATAAAAGTCAAGTGTGAAAGTGTGAGCATTGTAGTAGAGGGAAAAGTTATGTTATTACAAAAATAGAGCAAGCGACCTAGTCAAACAATGAAGGACAAAAGAGACATATTAGATCAAAGAACAGATCAGATTGGAAAGAGGAGATCCAACATCAACTTATTAGAAAAAATCAAGGATTGGGTACTAAATCAATTTTAATAGATTGAGTCAGGCTAAATATTTTAATAGAGTGGTCTTAATAGATCTTTGTAAATCTCCTAACAGAGTCCTTACTTTGTTGTAAGTGTGAAATCCTATGATCTAACAGTCTCAAAATATTTTAACAGGGTGGAACCTTCATAGGGTAGATCAATGATATGGTCAAACATTATAACCCTAATAGGTTAATTTTATTATTGCAGTAGTGAAGATTTGTGGGTGTCAACCCACCCAAGTTTTACCTTCATTTTAAAGTGTTTCTAGGTAACCAAATTGTTTGTGTCATGTGATTACTTTTCATGCATGTGACTGATAGATTAGATCTATATGATATTACAATTTTATTTTATAATTTATGCATGGATAAGAAATTGGATATGAGATGGTAAATGTGGTGAATGCAGTATAGAATTTTTGAAGAGGTTAAAGTGTTACGAATCATGATTCACTCCCCACCTCTCAGTATCTTGGTGTCAAATTAAGACTTCCAACAATAAAAACATTCTGATTGGTCTTTTTATTTTTAAAAATTTGAATGTGATGCCATCCTTCTATTTTATTTTTACTGTTTGCACAAGATATATTTTCAATGGTGATAATGCCTACATTTCCACTTGTTCCTATAGCATCCATACATTTTTTTATGTGTATCACTGAGATTCATAATTTAATATATAGGTTTAGGATACATTTTGAATAGGAAAGAAAGAGCTTATTTTACCACTATAGATATACCATTCATCTCTATGTTTTGAGCTTCTCTTGACATAGTTCAAACCTTGTCAGTTTCTTTCTTTGGAAAAAATGGAACCCTCAGTTATGCACTCCTTTCTTTCATTTTTAAAACCCTCAAACTGATTAACTTCTCCATCTTCATTTTCCTTTGTATGTTTTTGAATGTAATGACATTCATATATTTAGTATATATTCAATTTTTCATTTTAAAAGCAAGACATTTCTGCACGAAATGACACCCGCATTCTTCATTTTTATTATGAGGGTTTTTTATATTTTGTACCTTACAACTAAGAAATTCCCAACCCATGCATTGGATCTTCCCCTCTATGATTTTATTTGTTATCCTTAAAGGTCTCCCCCATGGTATGTGACATGGCTTCTCCTATACTCTTATATTCATTCATGGTTGGAACCTTTGTGATGCTTTACTATATATGTTGTATGTCTGAAAAATTATGTATTCCACTACAATACTAGGGACACGTGACCATCTTGCTTTGAAACCTCAATGTAAGGAGATGATAAAAATTGTACCTTTTATTAGTTTCCTCTAGGTCATTGATCATTTTCATTTTAATCTATGATATAACCCATTATGTAGATCAATTTTTACTTTCATGTTTTGAGTGTTTCTTCACTTTTATGGGTAGTCACATTTAAATTGTACACTATTCCTATAGCATTTGATAGCATAACATCAACTTCTCATAGAAGTTATGACCAAATAAGGATCAACCTCCTCTAGAAGTTTGGATCTTTGAGATGCTTATTTTTATTCATCATGTAGATACTTTTGGTTTAGTGTGCTTCAGTATTTCTATTAAATCTATGCTTACTCTTTTGCAACAACACATCACTTTTCATTGTAACCCTCCATTTCATTGACATGGAAATTATTTCCCTATCTAATTTTCCACCTAAAAGATTTTAAATTTGTCTCATTATTATCTTATGGTGTATTGGGCCGACTAATTGTATATCTCCTGACATTATAGCATCGCATACTTTCTCTTCTATGTTCATGTTTTACTAAGTTATTGTAGTATTCACTGCTACTTTGTAGCTTGTAAAACAATGAAACTACCCTCCTATTGGTAGAATGACTAGACTAAAAAAACATCTTGTAGAAGATGTGATAGGGTAAAATTACCTCTTTACAATTCTTTCCAATGTGAATGATATTTGTAGAATATTCTTTTGATTTCTACTCTGATTTCCATGATGATGCTCCATTTCTTGTAAATAGTACTCATGCTTGTTCTTTAATCATGTTAGCTCTTTCATGTATTGCTTTCTTTGTTATGAAATATGGGTTGATTACCTTCATATTTTTATTATGATTTTATCCTTATTTCTTACTAATGTTTGATTGTTGAGACCAAAAGGTTTTACACCATGAATGTGTCTCCATTTAATAGCACTTGTATATCAATATTCTTTTCTCAATGCTAGAAGGTTTCACACTAAAAATTTATGTCCTTTTAATAGGTTATCTTTGTATGTAATTTGCATCAATATTTGAGTCCCCTATACATGTTTAGCTCAACCTTTTTGGGAGCCACATCTTAGCCTATGAGTCATTTAGATTATTGTACTACATATCCTTAGACACAAAACAAATAATGTTAGATAAAAAACACATGTACATGGATTCTTTCTTGTGTCTTTCCTTTCCTTCTCTTTTCTACATGCTTTTCTCATATCCAACTTTTTATTTCATGATGGGTATGGTAAACTTTTAGTGGCAGGATTGATGAAATGTCTATATCTAGAGCTCTAACATGTCTTTTACCATTTCACAAGCACAGTTGGGAACTTGGAAAAGGGATGGATCAATTGTATCATAGATCAACTCATCAACCTTTCGAGGTTGTGATAGATATGCACTCTTTTATTTCTTCTCATACTTTCTTTATGTCATTTTAACTTTAGCACCCTTCATGTTTCATTGAGTTAACTATGTCCATGGCTTTTGTGGACCTCCTATTACTTTAAAAAAAAATCCATGAAGACGAATTATTTTAAGATCTTTACCTGTCATTTGTATACTTCTTCTATAATGTGATGAAGAAAGGAAAATCTCATAGGATAAAATAACATTGTGTTACTTTTATGTTTCTTTTCTCTTTATGACTCCAAACATGATGGAACAACTAAAATTCATGGTATTCACTCTTACATATTAAGAAGAAATTGATGTCTATAGTTATACTTGATGAAAGGAATTAAAATGCCTAACTCAAATGACAACAAACATTAAGTTAAACATTGCCAATTGACCTGTGTGAAAATGCAAAATAACTACACTCAAGTCTGACATTAAATTTAGGCATATATATCATAAGGAAATATTTATTTAGAATTACTAAGCAGATTAAGATAATCAGTAATAATCATAATAAGGGTTTAAACAAGTAGGATATATTAATACTCTAATATTGTCTAACAATTGGATTTTAGAAAAAAGGTTGGGGTTTATAGTTTATATAGGGATCAATTTTAAGGAAACAAATAAAAAGATAGATAGGGAGAACAAGAAACAACCAACCAAGAAGAAAATCAATAATACACATGAACTTGTTAATGTAAAATTTAGTAATGACTACTGAAAATATGTAACATGTAAAGATACCATGTAGAAGGTTTAGAAAACTAGATATGTAAATAAGGTCTAAAAAATCTTCAATGCTATTTTATAATCATTGGTCCAGGGCAATAGTGGAAATGTATATTTGTATTTTGGGTTGAATAAGTCCTAGGTGAGATTGAATGTTTTATTTACTTTGTTATTTCCTACTAGTACCTAGACTGAACAAAGATCAAATTTCACTTTATTATTATTCAAAACAATTAATATAATCTAAGTTATTCAACCTTTTAATGATTAAAACTTTTATTAAACCCCTAATCTATAGCATTGGAATAAAATTAAAATCCCTAACAGTCAAATTGAAACCCCAAAATTGATATATTAAAATGAATTTAGAATCCATTTACATTCATATTGAGGTCTTACAAAAATAACTTATAAAACCCTAATTTATATAGTTGAAAATTAAATTTGCAACCCTTGATACTAAAATTGTTAAATTGAAATATATTTGTTATTGTAAAAGGGTTTATAAATATGCATATACTTTAATCATTTTTAACTAAACATTATAAAATATGATGCTATTGTAATATTTAATTAATAGGAAGTGGAAATATTCATAGTCATCAACTATGTAATGTTAATTTTAATTTTTTTTTCAAAATTAATTATACTCGTCTAATATGCATTATATATTATAAAAAAGATTAAAAGTACCAAAGTATGGGGTTAATGTCTTAGTAAATCATAAAATTAAGTGATTCAATTTTACAATGACAAAAGATGTGAAGTCTTGAATGATATGATTTGAATTAAAAACTTAAAAAAGACATTGTTTTTGTATTATAATTATAATACTATATTATAATAATAAATTAAATCCTGGAAAGCATGCAAAAATTTAATCCTAGAAAGCATGCAAAAAAAACTTGTTGGATGGAAAGGAAAAGTGCTAAGTAATGCTTGCAAGCTTCAACTTGGCACAACCTCCCTTCAAGGTATCTCAATGTACTTCCTCTCCTTATTTAAAAGATCTAAATCTATGATAGAGAACCTAGAGAGGATCCAAAGGAAATTCTTGTGGATTGGGATGGAGAAGAATTCTAAGACGAGTCTTGCCAATCAGGATATGATATACAAACCTATAGATTTAGGAGGAATGAGAGTTAGAAAAGTGTTTGATCTTAATAAGGCCCTTATCACTCAAATTGGTTGGCATTTAATTATGTGCATTGGGGGGTGGAAAAAAATATGAAAGCTAAATATTTCCACCATTCCTCCTTCACCTGTCTAATGTTCAAGAATGACATACCTTTGGATTCCAAGGTATGCAACAATTTGGTTAGAAATAGAACCTCCCAACGACATGGTTTTAAGTAGTTGGTTAACAAAGGTGATAAAATTAGATTCTCATAGGAAAATTGGTTGGGTGGTAAACCTCTAATAATAAGTAATATTTTCCACATTATGAACATAATGAAGGAACATTTTTGGCCTTTGGTCATGAAGTATATTTCCCCCTCCACTAATGGAAACTTTTTTGTGAATCTTCTATTGATGTTATAGGAAGTTGAGTTGGTTAGGGAGCTCCAAAATTTGGTCAATTTTGTTAGAATTCCTATCTTTCCTACCTAGGAAAAATATATATGGTAAAAAAGACAACCTAGAGAGTTCATTGTCTAGTCCTCCTACCACCTTTAGTTATCTTGGATGCGACCCCCCTCTATTATAAAAGTGTTTGGATACCACAAATAATTTCTAAGATTAATTTTTTTTGGTAGGATACTATGCATGATAAAATACCAATAATTGACGAATTGAGAATGAGGGATTTCCATCTCCTTAATAAGTTTAATCTTTCATGGGTGTTTAGTGATAATACCCAATAACTTATGTTCAACTAATCCTTACCCTCTTTCCATCTTCATATCCAATTGTTGTGGAAAATGACCCCTCCACATATTTGTTGGAATGTTTAGAAAGAAAGGAACAACCAAAATTTTAGTGACACAGAGAACCCAACACAGGAGGTTTCCCTTATTGATGTTGATCTATTGTAGGATAATGTTAAAATATCCATCTAGAATAGGCCTACCAACCCTCCTTCCCAAAGGGACTATAATGTGGTCACTAATTAGATGCTTCTTGACATGTTTTACACTTTTGACAACTCTAAGTTTCTTGCTAGGGTGAACATCAAATGGATCACCCCTATGTGGATAAAACTCAATTTTGATGGTGCAAATAATTAATGGTGATTAATTTGTTCAATCCGATGTAAGGAATTTCAACCTTAATTTCTTAGGAAACTTTGTCCCCAACTCTAGCAATATGGCAGAGTTTTTAGCCCTCTATTGGGGCCTCGAGTTGATTATCTCTTAAGGAGGAAAAAGATCACAATAGAAGGTGACTCTAAGCTTTTTGTAGAAGCTATGAATCAAAGGTTAATTATAAGATAGTCTATGGCTAGTTTATTTAATGTTATTTACCCTGTCCTTTCTAGGTTGGAGGATGTTATTACCAAACACACCTACATTGAAGGAAATAATGTTGTTGATAGGATAGTTGGACTAGTATTGTGGATGGAAGGAGTTAGGTGATGGAGATAGTTGGCTTCCATTCCTCTAGAAATCCAAACTCTCTTTAAGAGTGAAAACTATTTAACATATTCATGATGATGGCTAAGAATGTTAGTATCTCCTTTTGGTTTAGTGGGATTACTATTTTTTTGACGGGATACTTTTGATATTTTTATTTTTGAATGGCTTAATCCTTGTCATCATTTCACATTTATGTGGATGAAATTTTACAATTATTGTTTGGATAAAAATAAATTTTTTAGGGGTGTCATTTGGTACTCTCATAGTAGTAATTTTAATTATGGAAATAAAGTTCCTACACTCTGTATAAAGCACAAAATCTAAAATAAATCCATTGGGGGTTGTATGAAAAGGAAATAATATTTGCACATGGCTCTATAACAAATTCATGTCAATAAATTTAACCCAATTTTGGGTAATAATTATGGTGGTATGACTTCTTTTTGTGGCATCCCTAATACTATGCTCATTTGGATTCATCATTTGAAAAAAAATCCTAGCCATAAGTATTGTTCTAACCAATAATTTTTTATTTATCTTCACATAAAGTTGTTGGAAGAGATTGTGTTAGACTTAGAAAGTGGTGATATCATCAAGGTTGATCCCAACAAAATTGAGGATGACTGGTGGAAGGATCAATGTGCTTGGATGACTATCTATGAAGGTGGGCTTCTACCTTTCATGAAACCCACAAATGGTTATGATGAAGATTTATCCATCTAGTTGGTGAACACTTGGAATGATAAAAAAGCTACTATAGATGGGATTAGCTTTGAAATTAGTGAAGACGTCATTACCCAAGCCATTGGAATTTTCATAGAATGTAGGAAGTGGAAGAATGTTACCAAAGTTCCTCATGAGACTAGTCTTAATAAGTTTTTCAAATCCAAATAATATCTGGTATAACTGCATGACAATTTTCACAAACATTAAATCCCATAACCATGAAAAAAAATCTTGTTTATAATTATGAAGTACCTCAACCTGGAGGGGTCATTTGGGGCAATTTACTATTAGTATTTTCCTCTATTGAATTAGTTTAGGTATCATGATGAGATTTCCATTTTGTTTTTCTTTCTCCATGACCTTGAAGTCTTAGTTGTGGAGGTTAGGGAGCATATACAATTGGAATAAAGCTACATCATCTTGCACCAAGGCTTAACCTTCTGCCTTTAAAATTTTTTCCATGTTCTTTACCCTGTTGTAATATTTTCTTATTGGATAACTAAGCGGGGGAGGGGGTGAGTCAGTTATTCTAGGTCCCTTAAATAATTTTCACCTTATAAAATCATTCAATAATCAACTCAATTAATAATTCAACTGACTAATAGTAACTTACAACATTTTGAATATGAAAATAATAAATATGATGCAAAACATTGATAAAAAGATCAACAATAAATTTTAGCATGGAAACCCAATTTGAGTAAAAATCACTACAAAAAATGATCATCCACACATAAATTCACTCTTTTGAAGTGAGCTTGATTAAGAGCCAAACTGTAAAGGTTATGAAACATAGTTTCTAGATGTAACCCTATTAGGGGTTTTTCACCAAAGATCAGTTAGATCTATCACTCTTTAATGAGTTCCCTAATTAGAGGACTTGGTACATTATTTAGAATGTAACCTTACAAAGGATTTACAAATAGGATTGTAGAATCTACTCATTTATTATATTTTCACCTACAATGGTTAGAAAGTAACATTGAAATAATTTGTTGAAATAAAAACTACCCTTTCCTATCTAGATATATATTATTTATTATCTTCTTCAAACTCTTTCTTTCTAGATGATCAATACACACACATCATATCATCACTTTCCTTCTCCCAATTCAAACCTTTCTTCAACTCTGGTATGCTTGATATACCCTTTGTTCTTGTTCATCCTTTATATTAGGTAAAATATTTTATGCATCGTGCCAACTACAATTCACCTTGGAACTTGAACTTTTCTTGGATCCTTAAATCTTCTCCATTTGATTTTTCCTAACCTTTTACATCTCTTGATTTTGCCAATAGACTTCATTCCTTCCTTATAATCTTCTAGGCCAATTCAAATTCTTACTTCCATCCCACAATTGGTTTTACAAAAAGTGTTTATCTCTACCAACATGTGTTCTTTCTTCATTAAATAACCCCATCTACCCAATTAATACACTTCACTTGGTTAATATTATTTTCTTAGTAACACTATCACATCTTTGGTTAACTTATACATGCTTGGTACACTTTTACTTAATGATACCTTTCCTTATCAACCAATATTTCTAGTTCAGTAGCACACAATGATTCCTTGTCTTTACATTTCACAACTCAAATCCTTCATAAATGACTGATGTAACTAACTCTTATATCATTTTGTCACTTCATTACAATATGTAAAACAATCAAATAAATATTACCTTATCAAATATTGATTCGCCAATTGCTCAATTAAGCTCAAATACTTAACATCACTTCTTCAATCCATCTTCTATCTTTACTAGCTATATCTTTACTTAACATCACATACTTCCAAATAATTTGGAAACTTACATAAAATAGTAAGTCAATAAGCTTGAAATCAATGAAAATGTAACAACTAATAAAATTATCCTACATACATTTCATTGATTTGTTATCTAACTTGCAATATTATCAACATCAGTATGAGTTCGGGTAAAAATCTTCCCCTTTAGCATTGATGGAAATACATCTCTAAAATATACCATCTAATACCTATAACCTTCCTCAACCATGATCTTCCTTGGTAACACATCTATAGTCTTGTCTCAATTTTATGATCCTATCCTATTCTAGCCCTTTCATCTTATTTCTCTCCCAAAATATTCTTTAATAGTGATTGCTCCTTTCTTTGTTTGTTCCCCATATAGTTCTCTTTTGTCATTATCTTCCCCTTTCTTTATGTTTTCTTCCTTTCATGGTATTTTCCCTTTCTATGCTTCTCTCTCCCTTTCTTATTTTTCACTTCCACTTTGAAAATAATGTGAAAGGTATCAAGAAACCTTATTTTTCATGTAATACTAATTGCTTATGTTTTCTCATATCTTTCTCACAACTTTGGGCTACTCCTTCGGAATGAACATATGCATTGACTCTCAAGAAGAAATTCTAATAAAAATTGATGGCAACATGCATCTTTATCTAATGAACATTAGATAGGGAAGTGACCCCTAGTTTACCTCTTAAAAACTCAAAAGTATCCTTAGGTAATGGCTTTGTGAATATAAAAAAAATCATCTCATTGGATTTCACATATTCCAAATGTACTTATTTCTCATGAATTGTTTCTCTCAAATAGTGATATTTGATTTGTATATACCCTATCTTAGAAATCATCATAGGATATTTTGAAATTTTTATAGCATGTATATTGTCACAATAAATTATTACAAGATCATCTAATTCCTCTTGCATCCCTTCAAGTAA
This sequence comes from Cupressus sempervirens, assembly GCA_028749045.1. NCBI lineage: Eukaryota > Viridiplantae > Streptophyta > Pinopsida > Cupressales > Cupressaceae > Cupressus > Cupressus sempervirens. The sequence continues at coordinate 403,742,073 of CM053785.1, forward strand.
CTATTTGATCCAAACAATATTAGAACAATTGATTATAACAACAACATATTCTACCTCAATGGTTGACTATGAAATGCAACTTTTTCTTTGGGTTATCCACATCACTAGTGGTCTACCTCACAATAGGTGTTTAATAATCATGCTCAAGGCCATGCTTAGGAATAGTGCATTCAATCTAAGGATTATTTTTCCCCACCATGAGGTGTGTTTAATCTAGTCAACCCAAGGATGTATACTTGAAATGGTCAACACAGTATGTGCACTAGGTCTCTTAATGAGTCATTATGCTTATACTACAGGAATGTAAAATGCAAGGAAAGAACCTACTTTGATGTTGTAGGAAACTAAGATAACTCTTTATTGAAATGAATACTGGAAATGTAATGAATTCCTAACATATATTCCAACTTAGTTCATCTACTATAATTGTTCTTGTAGATATTGCAGCAACATTCACAAAGTATGATGCTATAGGAAGGAACTTACAACTTCTACTTGCAAAACTAAGGATGCTTAAAAAACAAATCTACACTACTCTAATCTAATCCACCTCCCAAGTGGGCCCCCTTGGTTGGCTTCTACTAATCTACTAGCATAGAATGTATGGGAACAATACATAGAACTATAAAAACAACTCACAACAATAGTTAATAGTTTCTTTTCATAAACTTTCTTCTTCTAACTACTAATACAATTGGTCTGATCCCTATAAATAGAAGATTGACACTTATTCCAAAATAGAAAAGAAAAAAAACTAGCTATAAATCTGTAGGAGGAAAAGAAGGAAATATAATAGCTAAAGGTAGGAATAATAAAGTCTGGACAACTCTTTGACATAATAATAAATGTAGAGAATATAGCAAGTCTTCATAGCTCCTCCATACTTTTAGCCATGTCCTTTAGTACCGTTATAACTTTTCCACCATGGCTAAACCTCAATGTCTTTTCTCCTTGAATGCTATTGGCTATCTTTAATTTCATCTTTGAATTCTTCCAATCATCTCCAACTTCATTGCTAACAGGTTAGTTATAATGCAGAGATATTTGAAAATAAGCATTATCAAATTAAATTCAAATATTAGGACACACATTCTAATGGTTATATAAAATATTGTGTCATGCCTGACTCTAGTCCTTTCTGTTTCTCCTTATTTACTTTAGTTTTTTGTTTTGTCATTAGTTTTGTTACTGGGATATTTTAAACTCTAAACACTATTTTGTTTATGATTAGATAGTTAAGTTTTAGATTTGTGAGATACATTTTTTATGGATATTGCTTTTGTATTTTAGTTTGATTGTACTTGGGATTTCAGCTGATCAGATCTAGTTGTAATGCTGATTTAGAAATGTATGATTTGATCCCAGAACTGAAACAGGTCTTTGTTATTTATGGATGTTTGCAAGGAATTCTTGATGTAGGATTGTTATTACATGTTGTTCAGTTATTGTTTTGATAACAAAAATTAGATTTGGATTATTTCATACAGATCTGGTATAAATTTATGTGTTGGTTTACTCAAATTTTATATATTTCAACAGATATATTTAGATGGTAAGCATGATGTTAAATAGCATGTCTGTAAAACTCTCATGTGTTTCTATGTATCGGTGAGTGTGTTTACATAGATATTAATCTTTATTTTCTTGATGAAAATTAAACACATTTAATGTGTGTATGATGAACACATTTTGGTATTCCTAAGATTGAGAATTTCTCATTTATATTGGTGTAATTTTTATTTGCGAGAAATTCATTTCATACCTATTTGTGCTTGACTTGTGTAAATATATTTATTTATATTAAGTAGATGTCTTGAAGATTCATACACAAAATTCATATAAATAAAGGGTGAAATAATCACACATATTTATATAAATTTAAGTGTGAAATATTTAATTTAAACTTTGCATATGATAAGATATATATATCCACAACTATTATTACTTATGAGGTCATTGTGTTTTCATATATCATATGTTAATGAGGATTCATTTTCTAAAACCCTAGTGGGTTTTGAATGCTATGTTTATGGTAATATGTTAATGGTTTGATAACCTAAATATGGCGGTGGATTTGGATTGTCATTGTACTCGGTCCTATAGTTGAATTTAATGCATTTTTATGAGGTATTATGGCACTAAGGGTTAGTCAATCATTTCATTTTGTACGTTGGAGTTCCCATTAAGATAGGGCTGAAAACTTGGCCGCATTGTTCTATTTGATGAACACTTGTAACCCTTGTTGTTGTGGAATTGGTATCATGGAGGAGTTTGTTGTATGTAAATGCATGCTAATGAGGCTGACTATTGTGGAGTTGCTTACAGCTAGTCAATTTGATAAATTTCTCTCTGGTGTTGTTGGTCGATGTTCGATTTGGGAAACGTGGTTTGGATATTTGTATTTGGGGCTTTGACTTCAAGTTGTAGTGCAGAGCTTGTGTTAAGCATTCTCCATTTTGTGTATTATACATAGGGGCATTCTCTATCCCTACTCTCTCTTATTGTTGATTTCTTTGGTTAGTAATAAAAATGTTAATTGATGTATAAAACTATGCTGCATCTCGACCCCCGAGTCTGGAAGTGGGTAGGGCTCGACATAGGTTGTTGAGTGTTGTCGATTCCCATGCTCGAGTGTGGATTTGTAGGGTTTTCTTGGTAACTTAGATTTTATTTGAGTTTTGGTTGTTGTTTATTTTTCTTTTAAAAAAAATGTGTTATAGAATGTTGTGTTCGATTTGGGAATATAGATTTCATTTGGGATATGTTGCTAGCAATTTGGGTTACTGTATATGTTGGAAATGTTTAAGAGTACATTGTTTTTGGTTAAAAGCTGAATTCTTTATGTTAAACTACTATGAGTAGTGCTGCCAAAAAACTTGTTTTGGTCGGCAGTCATAATATGTAACAATCGTGTTAGCTTGGGTACAATTCATTTGGTCATATGATTTGCATACTACCATAAGCAATAGGGTAGAGTGTTGTTTCATTTGACTGTTATATAAACTATCAGTTTAAGCAGACTTTGGAAATTCTAGGCCTGACCATTATAATGATTCATAGCTAATGCTATTAAAATGGAAATTGGTATGGTATCGATTTGTTACATGAAATTATATTTAGGTTAACACTCATCAGTAGGTACTTGACCTAGACATTTTGTTAAACAGTTAGCTTGGTTCAAAATGATATCGTACTTTGTGGCAATAGCACAATTTGTAATTTAACTTTGAAATAGAGTTACAGTTGATGTCTGGTTTGAATATGCATGTGAAATGGTTTCATTTATAGTTGTATAAGGTTTCATATGATATTTGGAATCTTGTAATTTCTGTTATATGATTTCCAATCATTACATTTTGTCAAACAGTTTGTTAACAGTTAGACTCGATCATTATTTGGTGAAGAGAGTCGAAACAGAGTTAGAGTATTAATTTAGTTATTTATAGTTAGCAATAGATATTGATATTCTATTATTAAAAATATATATATAGTAATGTGTCGAATGGTGTATTTGAGACCATACGTAGTTGTGTTGTGTCGAATATAGCTAAGGAATTGAACAGATGTATGAGATTGTGGTAACGACATTCGGTTGTATGGTTATCATGAAAGTTAAAACACATATATTTGGCATCAACATTTTGATAAATAGTTAGTATGAATTTGAGAATTCATGGACTTTGGATGAGCAGTCATAATTTTATTAAATTGTGAAGTTGAATAATGTTGTTGTAGTTTAAACAGGAAAATAATGAGGAAACATATTGTGGGTAGAACTAAAATCATAGTGATTTAGATGTTTAGTTAAACACGAATGATAACATCATAATTGATCCTCTGCTCAAACATAGATTGAATTTGTTTATGAAAAAACTATCTAGGGTGTTAAATTTTTTTATGAAGTATTTCGTTACATTTTATAATGTTTAAAATAAAATAGAATTCTACAAATGCAATCTGTTATTTATTTGGATTTAGAAACGTTGCAATTTATGATTAAATTGAAATGTTGATTTCAAATAATGAATTGGTTATGATATATGTTGATGATATTTATTTTTAAACAAGAATATCATTTTTACTTTGATATTATTATTTTTCTATTTCGAAGGATTAATATAGGTTTTTATGACAGTAGGGTTAAATAGTATAGTACTAAGATCAATAAATATCATTAAATTAATGTGTCAGTTTAATTGTATTTACGAGTTCTTACTATTATAGTATTTTTTTATGTTGTTATAGTAATCTAAATTTATCTTTGGAATAGGCAGAATAAGATGTGTTCAAATAGATTAAAGGATGTAGTATCATGTTGAATACTGATTTTATATCTGTTGCATGTACATTCTTATAATATCTATTTGATGTGTATTTTAAGGATAGCTGTGATGAACATATATCGGGGTGGCTGAATTTGGTTTATCCTGTTCATTTAATTAATTCAGTGATAACTTTAAAAGGAACCGGGTGGGTTAATTACATATAAAAGATAATTGACCTTACCTATGACTTAAACCTATATGGTTAAGTACGAAGAACAAGGCATATCTCTATTTTGTCATTGACAAGTATAATAGAGAATTATGTTATGTGTTGACTATGCGCATACCATACATGGATGTAGAATCTTAGTGCCATAACGATGACACCTTAGTATATATATGATTCATTTACAGGTTATTCTCAATGCGAGTTTAATTTTGCATTGTAAAGTAAATGTTTATTTCTTTCATATTAATTGTGGAACTGCACTATGTTAAGTGAATCAGATATCTGCATTATGGTTATGTATATGTTTGTTCTAATGTGTATGCAGGAGGATTACGCTTTTCAAATCAGTGTGTACTGAGCCCCTTTTTGTGTTGTGTTGCATTTCTGTGTGTTTTTCAGGTGCTTCAAGTTGATTAGCAGGTAGCTAAAGATTATTGTTGAAGTTTCTTCATGAATCAATGCTTAATTACTTGTAGGGTCCATATGTTGGACATTAGAGATCAAAAAGAATGTTGTACTTCACAATTATACTAAACTCAATATGTAATAGCATCATATTGGTAACATATATGGATGATATCATATTTCATCTTGAGTATTTTGGATTGAGAGTGACTCAATCATTGTATTTGTACTCGTATTAAGTTGATTTAATAAAAAAAAATTTATATTGCATTCTTTTTACTTGTTATTGGTTTTCAAATTTATCTATTTTTTGTTAGTGGTAGTGTTACATTTGGTATTAGAGCACGGTTAAAATAACTAGGACTCTTGGGTTATAGGGTTTAACCTGTCATCGATATGTTATTAACTGTTAGTTGTTTTTAGGTAGCTATCATGCCTCTCGTCACTAGAGGAACTCAAGGACGTGACATTCCTGAGGATAACCTTGCTAGCAGAGGAAAAGGCAGGGGTTGGGGCCATGGTAGTGGTCCTAGGCACCAGAATGATGCTAGAGTTGGTCAGTTTGATCAGAATGTTGGGGTTGGAAACAACTAGGATAACCAAGCAGACCAAGCTATTGTACTTCAGAGGATACTAGAACGTCTTGATAATATTGAGACTAACAACCAAATTCTTGGTGGGGGAGTGAATGATAGGAGAGCTCTTGTGCAGGGTATTAACCTTCCTATAGAGGATGATCTAGTGGCAAGAGCTCAGCGCAAGGATCTTTCCAAGGTGAAAGGGCCATTATTTTATGGTATGGAATAGGGTATAGCAGTAGAAGCTTGGCTACTAAATATTGAGCGATGCTTTGTCTTACATCGTTACTTGAGTAATGTGAAGGTAAGATGGATGGTTATGCATTTGAGGGGTTTTGGTTCCTTGTGGTGGGAATAGGAGTTAGAGAAACTAGGCATTGATATCTCTCTTGTTACTTGGGAGCTCTTTGTAGAGCGATTAAAGGAGAGGTTTATGTTTGAATATTGGCATCAAGCCCATGCAGAGGAGTTCTTTGAGATTATGCAGTTTGGCTCTACAGTGGAAGCTTATGAACATACGTTCTATGAGCTTAAAAATTTTCTAGGTGGGCTGAAAATGATAAGGCCATGATACAACACTTCATCAGAGGGCTTATGCCCAAGATTGGGGAGGATGTGAGAACTTTTCAACCTTTGACTATGCAGGAAGCTTTGGAGCAAGCAAAGCTGATTCAGATGAAGTTTGGTTATCATGGGGCTTCATACAAAACTAGCATGAATCCACCTACCCTGAATGTCAATATGAATCAAAAGCATCCTCAGAGTAGTTTGAAATTAGGGTATTCAGGTCAAAAATTAAAGAAGAAGAAAATTGGTAAGGATACGAAAGGTTCCAAAAATCCTAGACCATATCAACCACCTTAGAGCGTGCAGAGTAATAAACTATCTCCTAATTCTTCTGGTCAGAACATGGGATTCAAGAAATTTGTTGAGTGTTTTCATTGTGGACAATTAGATCATTACCAATCTCAGTGCCCTAATTAGGACAAGCTGAAGGTTGGACCTAAGCTAGCTAGGTCTGAAGCGACTGTTGGTGATTTTGCCAGGAACCACCGTATCTTTGCAACCCTAGATCAAAAGCAAGTTGAACACTAGAACACGGTTATAGAAGCTCAAGGTAATACTCAAGGTATGAAAGTATCTATCTTATTTGACTCTGGAGCTACAGACTCATTTATTTCTTCTACTTTAGTTGCAAATAGTGGAATTCCTTTGGTTAGGGTAAGGAACAGATGGCAAGTGGAGTTAGCGTCAAGTTCTAGGTTGAATGTGGATATTGTTGTTCCTGACTGTATGATTCAAATGAAATATTTTACTACTTTAGTGAACCTTAGGGTTATACCTTTAGGATCGTATGACATAGTTTTGGGAATGGATTGGTTAGAACATCATCAAGCCGTTATGGATTACAAGGATAAGTTAATCAATTACGTTGATGATTTTGGATCAACTAGGGTTATTGCTAGAATCAAGAGACCCATCTCTTTGCAGACAATTCCTGCCAAGCAATTGGCAAGGTGTGCTCGGAAAGGTTGTAGTTTGTTTTCCATTTCGGTAAATGATGTAGAAGATTCTTTTGTTAAAGGTTCTTCTCTCGACCATCCAATCTTGCAAAGGTTTTCGAATATTTTTTTTGAGGAGATTCCTGGAATACCTCCAAGAAGAGAAATTGATTTTTGAATCAATTTGCTGCTAGGAATAGAACCAATTTCCAAGACTCCATACAAGATGATAGCTCAAGAGTTGGTTGAGCTTCAATTTCAGTTGGAGGAGCTTTTGGAAAAAGGTTTGATTCGTCCTAGTGTATCGCCTTGGGGTGCTCCTGTAATCTTTGTCAAGAAGAAAGATGGCTCCTTAAGACTTTGTCTTGATTATAGATAGTTAAACAAGGTCACTATTAAGAACAGGTATCCTTTACCTAGAATTGATGACTTATTTGACCAAGTCAAGGGTGCCCTAGTCTTTTCGAAGATTGATCTAAAATCTGGGTATCATCAACTTAGAATCTAGGAAGCTGATATTCATAAGATAGCTTTTCACACCAGGTATGGGCACTATTAATTCATAGTAGTACCTTTTGGGTTAACAAATGCATCTTTGGTGTTCATGAGCCTAATGAATGGTGTGTTTAGAACTTACCTAGACAAGTTCGTAGTAGTTTTTTTGGATGATATTTTGTTGTATTCTAACATTGCTGAGGATCATGAGAAGCATTTAAATCAGGTTTTGGAATGCCTTCATAGGAACAAACTATATGCCAATCCTGAGAAGTGAAAATTCTTCAAATCAGAGATCTGCTACTTAGGGTATATCATTTTTGGGGATGGAATTTCTATAGATCCATCCAAAATTCAGGCCATTATTGATTGGCCAACACCTACGAATGTGTCTAAAGTTCAAAGTTTCATGGGCTTAGCTAGCTATTACCATAGGTTTGTGTCAAACTTCTCCAAAATAGTGCATCCTATCACATCTCTTTAGAGAAAAGGGAAGAAATTTGTGTGGACAGAGGAGTGCGAGGTAGCATTTCAAAAACTTAAGGAATGTTTGACCAGTGCACCAGTTTTGGCAGTCCCTGATTCAGCTAAGGAGTTTGTGGTTTGCACTGACGCATCTTTTGATGGCATAGGGGTAGTGTTGATGCCAGATGGACATGTTATAGCTTATGAGTCTAGAAAGCTTAAGATTCATGAGGTGAATTACCCTACTCATGATCTCGAACTTGCTGCGATTATGCATGCTTTGATCAAGTGGCTACATTTTCTTCTGGGTCAACGAGTTCAGTTAGATTCTGATCATCGAAGCCTTTAGTATCTTTTCACACAACTAGACCTCAATGCTAGATAGTGAAGATGGATGGATTTCCTATGTGAATATGACTTTGAGATTAGGTATGTGCAAGGGAAGGATAACGTGGTTGTTGATGCACTTAGTAGAAGGCGACATGAATTATCTTCTTTAATCCTGATAGTGGATCTTAAGGATAATATTTTACATAACCTTTTCATAGATCATTGGTTCTAGGATGTTAAGGCTGTTATTTATAGTGGAAGCATCTTGGAAGGACGTTTTGAGGGGTATTCAATGAATTTTGAAGGTTTGTTGGTGTATAGAGGAAGTGTGTATGTTCCTAAATTGGGTGATTTCAGAAATTTGGTTATAGTTGAGGCCCGCAAAGCACCATATTCAGCTCATCCGGGTGTCAAGAAAATGCATGTTGACCTTAAGAAGCATTATTATTGGCCTGGAATGAAGAGAGACATAGCAGATTTTGTGGCTAGATGCTTGGAATGTCAGCAAGTTAAGGCTGAACATCAGCACCCTGTAGGATTATTAAAGCCACATAGTATTGCAAAATGGAAATGGGATAGCATTTTGATAGATTTTATTTTTAGATTTCCTATTACAGCTCATAGACATGATGCTATTATGGTGGTAGTGGACCAATTTTCTAAGGTTGCTCACTTTATTCCTGTTAGATCATCCTATAATGCAGCAATAGTTGCCAAAGTATATATATGAAACAGATTGTTAGGTTACATGGAATTCCTAAAAAAGATTATTTTTGATAGGAATCTAGTGTTTACTTCTTCTCTTTGGAAATCCATGCAGTGAGAGTTAGGTACTCAGCTGAATTTTAGTTCAGCCTATCACCCAGAGACATACGGACAAATTGAACGTGTCAACTAGATTTTGGAAGACATGCTTAGGATGTATATAATGGATAGACAAAATAAATGGGAGGAGTATCTACATTTGGTAGAATTTTCTTATAACAATGGATATCACAGTTCCATAGGTATGGCACCATTTAAGGCATTGTATGGTAGACCTTGTAGGACACCTCTTAGCTAGGATAATTTGGAGGATAGGACTCTTTTAGGACCTATTATGTTGCAAGATTTGGAGCAGCAAGTTAAGAGGATGAGAGAGAACCTTATTACTGCTCAAGCTAGATAGAAGAAATATGTTGATAAGCATAGAATTGACCATCAATTCTTGGTAGGTGATAAAGTTTTTGTTCGAGTAAGATCGCGTAAGAGTCCAATTCGTTATGGAAAGGGATCCAAGATAGCACGATGATTTGTAGGTCCGTTTGAAATTTTGGAATGGATTGGACCCATTGCCTACAAACTTGCCTTGCCACCAAGTCTTTCACGCATACATAATGTATTTCATGTTTCAATTTTGCGTAAGTATATACCTGATATTGCTCACGTGCTTGATTGGAAAAATTTGCAAATTTTGGATGGTCAAATCATGTTGGAACTAGTGCAGGTCATGCAAAGCAGAACTATGAGTTTAAGAGGAAGAGAAATAAGGTAGGTAAAGGTCCTATGGGATCTCAATGATGAGAGCAGCTCATCCGCACTTTTTTGCTGACTTCCAGGAGAAAGTCAAACCCTAGTGGGGGAGGGTGTCATGCCTGACTCTACTCCTTTCTATTTCTCCTTATTTACTTTAGTTTGTTGTTTTGTCATTAGTTCTATTACTGGGATATTTTAAACTCTGAATACTATTTTTTTTATGATCAAATAGTTAAGTGTTGGATTTGTGAGATACAATTTTTATCTCAGAAATGAAATGGATCTTTGTTATTTATGGATGTTTGCAAGGAATTCTTGATGCAGGATTGTTACTGCAGGTTGTTCAGTTATTGCTTTGATAACGAAAATCAGATTTGGATTATTTCACACAGATCTGGTATAAATTTATGTGTTGGTTTATTTGAATTTTATATATTTCAACAGATATATTCAGACAGTAAGTGTGATGTTAAATAAGATGTCTATAAAACTCTCATGTGTTTATATGTATCGGTGAGCATGTTTACATAGATATTAATCTTTATTTTCTTGATGTAAATTAAACACATTTAATGTGTGTATGATGAACACATTTTGGTATTCCTAAGATTAAGAATTTCTCATTTATATTGGTGTAATTGTTATTTGCAAGAAATTCATTTCATACCTATTTGTGCTTGACTTGTGTAAATATATTTATTTATATTAAGTAGATGTCTTGAAGATTCATACACAAAATTCATATGAATAAAGGGTGAAATAATCACACATATTTATATAAATTTAAGTGTGAAATATTTAATTTAAACTTTGCATATGATAAGATATATATATTCGCTGCTGTTATTACTTATCAGGTCATTGTGTTTTCATATATTATATGTTAATGAGGATTCATTTTCTAAAACCCTAGTGGGTTTTGAATGCTATGTTTATGGTAATATGTTAATGGTTTGATGACCTAAATATGCTGGTGGATTTGGACTATCATTATACTCGGTCCTACCATTGAATTTAATGCATTTTTATGAGGTATTATGGCACTAAGGGTTAGTCGATCATTTCATTTTATGAGTTGGAGTTCCTATTAAGATAGGGCTAGAAATTTGGCTGCATTGTTCTGTTTGATGAACACCTGTAACCCTTGTTTCTATGGAACCAGTATCATGGAGGAGTTTTTTGTATGTAAATGCATGCTTATGAGGCTGAGTATTGTGGAGTTGCTCATAGCCAATCAATTTGATACATTTCTCTCTAGTGTTTTTGGTCGGTGTTTGATTTGGGAAATGTGGTTTGGATCTTTGTATTTGGGGCTTTGACTTCAAGTTGTATTGCAGAGCTTGTGTTAAGCATTCTCCATTTCATGTATTACATGTAGGGGCATTCTCTATCTCTACTCTCTCTTACTGTTGATTTCTTTGGTTAGTAATAAAAATGTTAATTGATGTATAAAACTATGTTGCATCTCAACCCCCAAGTCTAGAAGTTGGTAGGGCTCGACACGGGTTGTTGAGTGTTGTCGATTCCCATGCTCGAGTGTGGATTTGTAGGGTTTACTTGGTAACTTAGATTTTATTTGATTTTGGTTCTTGTTTATTTTTCTTTTTAAAAAAATGTGTTATAGAATGTTGTGCTTGGTTTGGGAATATAGATTTCATTTGGGATATGTTGCTAGCAATTCGGGTTGCTCTATATGTTGGAAATGTTTAAGAGTACATTGTTTTTGGCTAAAAGCCGAGTTCTTTATGTTAAACTAGTGTGAGTACTATTTCCAGAAAACTTGTTTTGGTCGGAAGTCGTAATATGTAACAATTGTGCTAGCTTGGGTATAGTTCGTTTGGTCATATGATTTGCATACTACCATAAGCAACAGGGCAGAGTGTTGTTTCATTTGACTGTTATATAAACTATCAATTTAAGCAGACTTTGGAAATTCTAGGCCTGACCATTATAATGATTCACAGCTAATTCTATTGAAATGGAAATCGGTATGGTATCAATTTGTTACATGAACTTATAATTAGGTTAACACTCAGCAGTAGGTACTCGACCTAGACATTTTGTTAAATAGTTAGCTTGGTTCAAAATGATATCGAACTTTGAGGCAACAACACAATTTGTAATTTAACTTTGAAATAGAGTTATAGCGGATGTCTAGTTTGAATATGCATGTGAAATGGTTTCATTTATAGTTGTATAAGGTTTCATATTATATTTGGAATCTTGTAATTGCTATTATATGATTTCCGATCATTCCATTTTGTCAAACAATTTGTTAACAGTTAGACTCGATCATTATTTGGTTAAAGATAGTTGAAATAGAGTTAGAGTATTAATTTAGTTATTTATAGTTAGCAATAGATATTTATATTCTTTTGTTAAAAATATATATATAGTAATGTGTCGAATGGTGTATTTGAGACCATACATAGTTGTGTTGTGTCAAATATAGCTAAGGAATTGAACAAATGAATGAGATTGTGGTAACGACATTTGGTTATATGGTTATCATAAAACTTAAAACACATATATTTGGCATCAACATTTTGATAAATAGTTAGTATGAATTTTTGAATTCATGGATTTTGGATGAGCAGTCATAATTTTATATAATTGTGAAGTTCAATAATGATGTTGTAGTTTAAATAGGGAAATAATGAGGAAACATATTGTGGGTAGAACTAAAATCACAGTGATTTAGATATTTAGTTAAAGACGAATTATAACATCATAATTGATCCTCTACTCAAACATAGATTGAATTTGTTTATGAAAAAATTGTCTGGGGTGTTAAATTTTGTTATGAATTATTTCGTTACATTTTATAATGTTCAAAATAAAATAGAATTCTACAGATGCAATCTTTTATTTATTTGGATTTAGAAATGTTGCAATTTATGATTAAATTGAAATGTTGATTTCAAATAATGAATCGGTTATGATATATGTTGATGATAATTATTTTTAAACAAGAATATCATTTTTACTTTGATATTATTATTTTTCTATTTCGAAGGACTAATATAGGTTGTTATGACAACAGGGTTAAATAGTATAGTACTAAGATTAGTAAATATCATTAAATTAATGTGTCAATTTAATTGTATTTACGAGTTCTTACTATTATAGTATTTTTTTATGTTGTTATAGTAATCTAAATTTATCTTTGGAATAGGCAGAATAAGATGTGTTCAAATAGATTAAAGGATGTAGTATCATGTTGAATACTGATTTTATATTTGCTGCATGTACATTCTTAGAATATCTGTTTGATGTGTATTTTAAGGATAGCTGTGATGAACATATATTGGGGTGGCTGAATTTGATTTATCCTATTTAGTTAATTAATTAAGTGATAACTTTAAAAGGAACTGGGTGGGTTAATTACATATAAAAGATAATTGACCTTACCTATGACTTAAACCCATATGGTTAAGTACGGAGAACGAGGCATATCTCTATTTTGTCATTGACAAGTATAATAGAGAATTATGTTATGTGTTGACTATGCGCATACCATACATGGATGCAGAATCTTAGTGCCATAACGATGATGCCTTAGTATATATATGATTCATTTATAGGTTATTCTCAGTGTGATTTTAATTTTGCATTGTCAAGTACATGTTTACTTCTTGCATATTAATTATGGAACTGCACTATGTTAAGTGAATTAGATATCTGCATTATGGTTATGTATATGTTTGTTCTAACATGTATGCAGGTGGATTACGCTTTTCAAATCAGTGTGTACTAAGCCCCTTTTTGTGTTGTGTTGCATTTCTGTGTGTTTTTTAGGTGCTTCAAGTTGATTAGCATGTAGCTAAAGATTACTGTTGAAGTTTCTTCATGAATCAATGCTTAATTACTTGTAGGGTCCATATATTGGACATTAGAGATCAAAAAGAATGTTGTACTTCACAGTTGTACTGAACTCAATATGTAATAGCATCATATTGGTAACATATATGGATGATATCATATTTCATCTTGAGTATTTTGGATTGAGAGTGACTCAATCATTGTATTTGTACTCATATTAAGTTGATTTAATAAAAAAAAATTATATTGCGTTCTTTGTACTTGTTATTGGTTTTCAAATTTATTTGTTTTTTTTTAGTGGTAGTGTTACATTTGGTATTAGAGCGGGGTTAAAATAACTAGGACTCTTGGGTTATAGGGTTTAACCCATCATCGATACGTTATTAACTATTAGTTGTTTTTAGGTAGCTATCATGCCTCCCGTCACTAGAGGAACTCGAGGATGCAGCATTCCTAAGGATAACCATGTTGGCAAAGGTAGAGGTAGGGGTAGGGGCCATTATAGAGGTCCTAGGCACCATAATGATGCTGGAGTTGTTTAGTTTGATCAGAATGTTGGGGTTGGAAACAACTAGGATAACCAAGCAGACCAAGCTATTGTACTTCAGAGGATATTGGAATGTCTCGATATTATTGAGACTAACAACCAAATTCCTGGTGGGGGAGTGAATGATAGGAGAGCTCTTGTGTAGGGTATTAACCTTCCTATAGAGGATGATCCAGTGGCAAGAGCTCAACTCAAGGATCTTTCCAAGGTGAAAGGGTTGTTATTTTATGGTACGGAATAGGGTACAGAAGCAGAAGCTTGGCTACTGAATATTGAGCGATGCTTTGTCTTACACCGTTACTTGAGTAATGTGAAGGTAAGATGGACAGTTATGCATTTGAGGGGTTTTGGTTCCTTGTGGTGGGAACAGGAGTTGGAGAAACTGGGCATTGATATCTCTCTTGTTACTTGGGAGCTCTTTGTAGAGCGATTCAAGGAGAGGTTTATGTTTGAATATTGATGTCAAACCCGTGCAGAGGAGTTCTTTGAGATTATGCAGTCTGGCTCTATAGTGGAAGCTTATGAACATAGTTTCTCTGAGCTTAAAAAGTTTTTTGGGTGGGCTGAAAATGATAAGGCCATGATAAAACACTTCATCAGAGGGCTTATGCCCAAGATTGGGGAGGAAGTGAGAACTTTCCAACCTTTGACTATGTAGGAAGCTTTGGAGCAAGCAAAGCTGATTCAGATGAAGTCTGGTTATCATGGGGCTTCATACAAAACCAACATGAATACACCTACCCCGAATGTCAGTATGAATCAAAAGCCTCCTCAGAGTAGTTTGAAGTCAGGGTATTCAAGTGGGAAATTCAAGAAGAAGAAAATTGGTAAGGATACCAAAGGTTCTAAAAAGCCTAGACCATCTCAACCACCTCAGAGCGTGCAGATTAATAAACTATCTCCTAGTCCTTCTAGTCAGAACATGGGATTCAAGAAATCTATTGAGTTTTTTCATTGTGTACAGTTAGGTCATTACCAGTCTCAGTGCCCTAACTGGGACAAGCCAAAGGTTGGACCTAAGCTAGCTAGGTCTGGAGTGACAGTTGCCGATTTTGCCAGGAACCACTGTATCTTTGTAAACCTGGATCAGAAGCAGGCTGAACACCAGAACATGATTATAGAAGCTCAAGGTAATACTCAAGGTATGAAAGTATCTATCTTATTTGACTTTGGAGCTACAAACTCATTTATTTCTTCTGCTTTAGTTGCAAATAGTGGAATTTCTATGGTTAGGGCAAGGAATAGATGGCAAGTGGAGTTAGCGTCAGGTTCTAGGGTGAATGTGAATATTGTATCTCCTGACTGTATGATTCAAATGAAATCTTTTACTGCTTCAACGCACCTTAGGGTTATACCTTTAGGATTGTATGACATACTTTTGGGAATGGATTGGTTAGAACAGCATCAAGCCATTATGGAATACAAGGATAAGTTAATCAATTGCATTGATTATTTTCAATCAGCTAGGGTTATTGCTGGAATCAAGAGACCCATCTCTTTGCAAACAATTTCTGCCAAGCAATTAGCAAGGTGCGCTTGGAAAGGCTGCAGTTTGTTTTCCATTTTGGTAAATGATGTAGAAGATTCTTTTGTTAAAGGTTCTTCTCTTGACCATCCAATCTTGCAGAGGTTTTCAAATATTTTCATTGAGGAGATTCTTGGAATACCTCCAAGAAGAGAAATTGATTTTTGAATCGATTTGGTGCCAAGAACGGAACCAATTTCCAAGACTCCATACAGGATGATAGCTCAAGAGCTGGTTGAACTTAAATTTCAGTTGGAGGAGCTTTTGGAAAAAGTTTTGATTCATCCTAGTGTATCACCTTGGGGTGCTCCTATAATCTTTTTCAAGAAGAAAGATGGCTCCTTAAGACTTTGTATCAATTATAGATAGTTAAACAAGGTCACTATTAAGAATAGGTATTCTTTACCTAGAATTGATGACTTATTTGACCAAGTCAAGGGTGCCTGAGTCTTTTCGAAGATTGATCTAAAATCTAGGTATCATCAACTTAGAATCCAGGAAGCTAATATTCATAAGACAGCTTTTCGCACTAGGTATGGGCACTACAAATTCATAGTAGTACCTTTTGGGTTAACAAATGCACCTTCAGTGTTCATGAACCTAATGAATGGTGTGTTTAGAACTTACCTAGACAAGTTTGTAGTAGTTTTTTATGGATGATATTTTGGTCTATTCTAACACTACTGAGGATCACAAGTAGCATTTAAATCAGGTTTTGGAATGCCTTCATAGGAACAGACTGTATGCCAATCCTGAGAAGTGACGATTCTTCAAATCGAAGATTTGCTACTTAGGGCATATCATTTTTGGGGATGGAATTTATGTATATCCATCCAAAATTTGGGCCATTGTTGATTGGGCAGCACTTACGAATGTGTCCGAAGTTGAATAGCACATCCTATCACATCTCTTCAGAGAAAAGGGAAGAAATTTGTGTGGACAGAGGAGTGTGAGGTAGCATTTCAAAAACTTAAGGAATGTTTGACCAGTGCACCAGTTCTGCCAGTCCCTGATTCAGCTAAGGAGTTTGTGGTTTGCACTGATGCATCTTTTGATTGCATAGGGATAGTGTTGATGCCAGATGGACATGTTATAGCTTATGAGTCCAAAAAGCTTAAGAGTCCTGAGGTGAATTACCCTACTCATGATCTTGAACTTGCTGTGATTATGCATGCTTTGATCAAGTGGCGGCAATTTCTTTTGGGTCAACAATTTGAGTTACATTCTAATCATTGAAGCCTTTAGTATCTTTTCACACAACCAAACCTCAACGCCAGACAATGAAGATGGAGGGAGTTCCTGTGTGAATATGACTTCGAGGTTAGGTATGTGCAAGGGAAGGAGAACGTGGTTGCTGATGCACTTAGCAGAAGGCGACATGAATTATCTTCTTTAATCCTGACAGTGGATCTTAAGGATAAGATTTTACATAACCTTTTCATAGATCATTGGTTCTAGGATGTTAAGGCTGTTATTGATAGTGGAAGCATCTTGGAAGGATATTTTGAGGGGTATTCAGTGAATTCTGAAGGTTTGCTGGTGTATAGAAGAAGTGTGTATGTTCCTGAATTGGGTGATTTGAGAAATCTGGTTATAGTTGAGGCCCGCAAAGCACCATATTCAGCTCATCCGGGTGTCAAGAAAATGCATTTTGACCTAAGCAGCATTATTATTGGCCTGGAATGAAGAGAGACATAGCAGATTTTGTGGCTAGATGCTTGGAATGTTAGCAGGTTAAAGTTGAACATCAGCACCCTGTAGGATTATTACAGCCACATAGTATTCCAAAATGGAAATGGGACACCATTTCGATAGATTTTATTACTGGATTGCCTATTACAGCTCATAGACATGATGCTATTATGGTGGTAGTGGACCAATTTTCTAAGGTTGCTCACTTTATTCCTGTTAGATCATCCTATAATGCAGCAATAGTTGCCAAAGTATATATATGAAACAGATTGTTAGGTTACATGGAATTCCTAAAAAAGATTATTTTTGATAGGAATCTAGTGTTTACTTCTTCTCTTTGGAAATCCATGTAGTGAGAGTTAGGTACTCAGCTGAATTTTAGTTCATCCTATCACCCAGAGACATACGGAAAAATTGAACGTGTCAACTAGATTTTGGAAGACATGCTTAGGATGTACATAATGGATAGACAGAATAAATGGGAGGAGTATCTACATTTGGTAGAATTCACTTATAACAATGGATATCATAGTTCCATAGGTATGGCACCATTTAAGGCATTATATGGTAGACCTTGTAGGACACCTCTTAGCTGGGATAATTTAGAGGATAGGACTCTTATAGGACCTGTTATGTTGTAAGATTTGGAGCAGCAAGCTAAGAGGATTAGAGAGCACCTTATTATTGCTCAAGCTAGATAGAAGAAATATGCTGATAAGCATAGAATTGACCATCAATTCTTGGTAGGTGATAAAGTGTTTGTTCGAGTAAGACCGCGTAAGAGTCCAATTCATTATAAAAAGGGATCCAAGATAGCACGATGATTTGTAGGTCCATTTGATAGTTAAGGCTATTATTGATAGTGGCAGCATCTTGGAAGGATGTTTTGAGGGGTATTCAGTGAATTCTAAAGGTTTGCTACTGTATAGAGGAAGTGTGTACATTGCAGAGTTGGGTGATTTAAGAAATTTGGTTATGGTTGAGGCCCACAAAGCACCATATTCAGCTCATTCGGGTGTCAAAAAATGCATGCTAACCTTAAGCAGCATTATTATTGGCCTAGAATGAAGAGAGACATAGCAGATTTTGTGGCTAGATGCTTGGAATGTCAGCAGGTTAAAGTTGAACATCAGCACCCTGTAGGATTATTACAGCCACATAGTATTCCAAAATGGAAATGGGACACCATTTCGATAGATTTTATTACTGGATTGCCTATTATAGCTCATAGACATGATGCTATTATAGTGGTAGTGGACCGATTTTTTAAGGTTGCTCACTTTATTCCTGTTAGATCGTCCTATAATGCAGCAATGGTTGCCAAAGTATATATGGAACAGATTGTTAAGTTACAGGCAATTCCTAAAAAGATTATTTCTGATAGGAATCCAGTGTTTATTTGTTCTCTTTGGAAATCCATGTAGCGAGAGTTAGGTACTCAGCTAAATTTCAGTTCAGCCTATCACCTAGAGACAGACGGACAAACTAAACGTGTCAACTAGATTTTGGAAGACATGCTTAGGATGTACATAATGGATAGACAAAATAAATGGGAGGAGTATCGACATTTGGTAGAATTTTCTTATAACAATGGATATCACAGTTCCATAGGTATGGCACCATTTAAGGCATTGTATGGTAGACCTTGTAGGACACCTCTTAGCTAGGATAATTTGGAGGATAGGACTCTTTTAGGACCTATTATGTTGCAAGATTTGGAGCAGCAAGTTAAGAGGATGAGAGAGCACCTTATTACTGCTCAAGATAGATAGAAGAAATATGTTGATAAGCATAGAATTGACTATCAATTCTTGGTAGGTAATAAAGTGTTTCTCTGAGTAAGACCATGTAAGAGTCCAATTCGTTATGGAAAGGGATCCAAGTTAGCACCACAATTTGTAGGTCCGTTTGAAATTTTTGAATGAATTTGACCCATTGCCTACAAACTTACCTTGCCATCAAGTCTTTCACGCATGCATAATGTATTTCATGTTTCAATTTTGCGTAAGTATATACTTGATATTGCTCACATGCTTGATTGGAAAAATTTGCAGATTTTGGATGGTCAAATCATGCTGGAACCAGTGCAGATCATGCAAAGCAGAACTATGAGTTTAAGAGGAAGAGAAATAAGGCAGGTAAAGGTCCTATGGGATCTCAATGATGAGAGCAGCTGATCTGCACTTGTTTGCTGACTTCCAGGAGAAAGTTGAACCCTAGTGGGGGATGGTGTCATGCCTGACTCTACTCCTTTCTGTTTCTCCTTATTTACTTTAGTTTCTTGTTTTGTCATTAGTTCTATTACTGGGATATTTTAAACTCTGAACACTATTTTGTTTATGATCAGACAGTTAAGTTTTTGATTTGTGAGATACATTTTTTATGGATACTACTTCTATATTTCAATTTGATTGTACTTGGGATTTCAGCTGATCAAATCTAGTTGTAATGCCGATTTAGAAATGTATGATTTGATCTCAGAACTGAAACTAGTCTTTGTTATTTATGGATGTTTGCAAGGAATTCTTGATGCAGGATTGTTATTGCAGGTTGTACAGTTATTGCTTTGATAACAAAAATCAGATTTGGATTGTTTCATACAGATCTGGTATAAATTTATGTGTTGGTTTATTCAAATTTTATATATTTCAACAGATATATTTAGATGGTAAGCATGATGTTAAATAGGATGTCTGTAAAACTCTCATGTGTTTATATGTATCGGTGAGTGTGTTTACATAGATATTAATCTTTATTTTCTTGATGGAAATTAAACACATTTAATGTGTGTATGACGAACACATTTTGGTATTCCTAAGTTTGAGAATTTCTCATTTATATTGGTGTAATTGTTATTTGCAAGAAATTCATTTCATACCTATTTGTGCTTGACTTGTGTAAATATATTTATTTATATTAAGCAGATGTCTTGAAGATTCATACACAAAATTCATATGAATAAAGGGTGAAATAATCACACATATTTATATAAATTTAAGTGTGAAATATTTAATTTAAACTTTGCATATGATAAGATATATATATTCGTAGTTGTTATTACTTATGAGGTCATTGTGTTTTCATATATTATATGTTAATGAGGATTTATTTTCTAAAACCCTAGTGGGTTTTGAATACTATGTTTATGGTAATATGTTAATGGTTTGATAACCTAAATATGGCGGTGGATTTGGACTGTCATTTTACTCGGTCCTCAAGTTGAATTTAATGCATTTTTATGAGGTATTGTGGCACTAAGGGTTAGTCGATCATTTTGTTTTGTGAGTTGGAGTTTCTATTTAGATAGGGCAGAAAACTTAGCCGCATTGTTCTATTTGTTGAACACCTGTAACCCTTGTTGCTATGGAATCGGCATCATGGAGGATTTTGTTGTATGTAAATGCATGCTTATGAGGCTGAGTATTGTGGAGTTGCTCACAGCTAGTCAATTTGATACATTTCTCTCTGGTGTTGTTGGTCGGTGTTCGATTTGGGAAACGTGGTTTGGATATTTGTATTTGGGGCTTCGACTTCGAGTTGTAGTGCAGAGCTTGTGTTAAGCATTCTCCATTTCATGTATTACACGTAGGGGCATTCTCTATCCCTACTCTCTCTTATTGTTTATTTCTTTGGTTAGTAATAAAAATGTTAATTTATGTATAAAACTATGTTGCATCTCGAACCCTGAGTCCACAAGTGGGCAGGGCTCGACACGGGTTGTTGAGTGTTGTCGATTCCCATGCTTAAGTGTGGATTTGTAGGGTTTGCTTGGTAACTTAGATTCTATTTGAGTTTTGGTTGTTATTTATTTTTCTTTTTAAAAAAATGTGTTATAGAATGTTGTGCTCGGTTTGGGAATATAGATTTCATTTGGGATATGTTGCTAGCAATTTGGGTTGCTGTATATGTTGGAAATGTTTAAGAGTACATTGTTTTTGGTTAAAATCTGAGTTCTTTATGTTAAACTACTGTGAGTATTGTTGCCAGAAAACTTTTTTTGGTCAACAGTCATAATATGTAACAATTGTGTTAGCTTGGGTATAGTTCATTTGGTCATACGATTTGCATACTACCATAAGCAATAGGGCAGAGTGTTGTTTCATTTGACTGTTATATAAACTATCAGTTTAAGTAGAATTTGGAAATTCTAGGCCTGACCATTATAATGATTCATAGCTAATGCTATTGAAATGGAAATTGGTATGGTATTGATTTGTTACATGAACTTATAATTAGGTTAACACTTAATATTAGATACTCGACCTAGACATTTTGTTAAACAGTTAGCTTCGTTCAAAACGATATCGAACTTTTAGGCAACAACACAATTTTTAATTTAACTTTGAAATAGAGATACAGATGATGTCTGGTTTGAATATGCATGTGAAATGGTTTCATTTATAGTTGTATAAGGTTTCATATGATATTTGGAATCTTGTAATTGTTGTTATATGATTTCCAATCATTACATTTTGTCAAACAGTTTGGTAACAATTAGACTCGATCATTATTTGGTTGAAGAGAGTCGAAACAGATTTAGAGTATTAATTTAGTTATTTATAGTTAGCAATATATATTGATATTCTGTTGTTAAAAATATATATATTTATAGTAATGTGTCGAATGGTGTATTTGAGACCATACGTAGTTGTGTTGTGTCGAATATAGCTAAGGAATTGAACAGATGTATGAGATTGTGGTAATGGCATTTGGTTATATGGTTACCATGAAACTTAAAACACATATATTTGGCATCAACATTTTGATAAATAGTTAGTATGAATTTGTGAATTCATGGATTCTAGATGAGCAGTCATAATTTTATATAATTGTGAAGTTGAATAATGTTGTTGTAGTTTAAATAGGGAAATAATGAGGAAACATATTGTGGGTAGAACTAAAATCACAGTGATTTAGATGTTTAGGTAAACACAAATGATAACATCATAATTGATCCTCTGCTCAAACATAGATTGAATTTGTTTATGAAAAAAATGTCTGGGAAGTTAAATTTTGTTATGAACTATTTCGTTACATTTTATAATGTTCAAAATAAAATAGAATTCTACAGGTGCAATCTATTATTTATTTGGATTTAGAAATGTTGCAATTTATGATTAAATTGAAATGTTGATTTCAAATAATGAATTGGTTATGATATATGTTGATCATATTTATTTTTAAACAAGAATATCATTTGTACTTTGATATTATTATTTTTCTATTTCGAAGGATTAATATAGGTTTTTATGACAGCAGGGTTAAATAATATAGTACTAAGATCAGTAAATATCTTTAAAGTAATGTGTCAGTTTAATTGTATTTATGAGTTCTTACTATTATAGTATTTGTTTCTGTTGTTATAGTAATCTAAATTTATATTTGGAATAGGCAGAATAAGATGTGTTCAAATAGATTAAAGGATGTAGTATCATGTTGAATACTGATTTTATATTTGTTGCATGTACATTCTTAGAATATCTTTTTGATGTGTATTTTGAGGATAGCTGTGATGAACATATATCGGGGTGGCTGAATTTGGTTTATCCTATTTAGTTAATTAATTTAGTGATAACTTTAAAAGGAACTGGGTGGGTTAATTACATATAAAAGATAATTGGCCTTACCTATGACTTAAACCTATATGGTTGAGTATAGAGGACAAGACATATCTCTATTTTTTCATTGACAAGTATAATAGAGAATTTTGTTATGTGTTGAATATGCACATACCATACATGGATGTTGAATCTTAGTGCCATAACGATAACACCTTAGTATATATATGATTCATTTATAGGTTATTCTCAGTGCGAGTTTAATTTTGCATTGTCAAGTAAATGTTTACTTCTTGCATATTAATTATGGAACTGCATTATGTTAAGTGAATCAGATATTTGCATTATGGTTATGTATATGTTTGTTCTAACGTGTATGCAGGTGGATTACGCTTTTCAACTCAGTGTGTACTGAGCCCCTTTTTGTGTTGTGTTGCATTTTTGTTTATTTTTCAGGTGCTTCAAGTTGATTAGCAAGTAGCTAAAGATTACTGTTGAAGTTTCTTCTTGAATTGGTGCTTAATTACTTGTAGGGTCCATATGTTGGACATTAGAGATCAAAAAGAATGTTGTACTTCACAATTGTGTTGAACTCATTATCTAATAGCATCATATTGGTAACATATATGGATGATATCATATTTCATCTTGAGTATTTTGGATTGAGAGTGACTCAATCATTGTATTTGTACTCGTATTAAGTTGATTTAATATAAAAAAATTAT
Source organism: Cupressus sempervirens (assembly GCA_028749045.1). Taxonomy (NCBI): domain Eukaryota; kingdom Viridiplantae; phylum Streptophyta; class Pinopsida; order Cupressales; family Cupressaceae; genus Cupressus; species Cupressus sempervirens. The sequence continues at coordinate 403,765,726 of CM053785.1, forward strand.
ATTGCGTTCTTTGTACTTGTTATTGGTTTTCAAATTTATTTATTTTTGTTAGTAGTAGTGTTACATACTGCATTATATATATAATGTTGGCAAAAGATTGCATACTATCTACCCATAGGTTAATCATCAGTTTAGGTAAACATAAGTTCTCAAATGTCTTGATAAAAATAAAATAGAGTCTTAAAAAAAAAATTTAAACCTATCATAAAATAGAGGCAATAATTAGCCTCATCATCTGCCCCTTGGTAAATTGATGCTTGTACTCAAGCATTACATTTCCTAGTCAATGACCTAAATTCCCCAGCTTTATTCCTTCCCTTCTTACTGCTCTTGAAGGTATAGTAGAATACTCATGTTCTTTCTCAAACTTCCCTTCTATTGTCCTCCTATAGCTTGTCAAGTCTATTAGCATTAATGTCATACAGAGGCCACATGAGCATTGGAGGTTGCATAGTGAGTGGGCACCATAGATCTGGTCTAGCCTATTTCCCTAACTCTATATACTTTGGAGCTTTGTGAAGGGAAACCTCCAAATTGATGGGACTATGTGGCTCTGACCTTTTAAGTGTCTCAGGTAATCTATCCCATCTACTTCTAACACCATCCATGCCTCTCTGGAAGGAAAAGTAGGAAAGTTCTCATAATCTACATAACCCTTGGTTCTATTAGTGAAGATTCTATCCCTTATAGCTCCCTTGTTCTTATCCCCATAAGTTAATCTAAACCAGTCCCTAAGAACTTCTTCTGGTTTATTGCTCTCAACTTTTAATGGTAAGGGCTTTGTTCTTTCCTTGTTATTGTAATTATCCAGTTGCTTATCATATTTTTCTTCATTTTACATGTAGGACATCGAAGCCCTCAAATGTATATCCCCTATATAGAGTAAAGGATTCCATTGGGTTTATGAAGAGATAATAAAATTGTGTACATATAATTCATAGAGAAAATTCTACTACCAAGATGGCAGAGTCTAGTATAAACCATAGAATTCTTGAGTTGATTTGAATTCTGCATTTATATTTTTAAGGGTTACCATAAGTTGGAATCAAAGAAATTGTTCCTTTAAAAACATAGTATAAATCTGAGGTGGTGGCTTGCAACCAAGTGTTTGATCAACCAATTTGAGGGCATGATCCATTCTTTGGTTTTTGTTTTCTAATTGCTCCTTCAAATCTACAATTTCTTCACCTTGGGACACTATGACTTTCTTCATCTTTTTCCTCTCCTCTTCCCATAAGGCCACAACAAACATATTTTTTCCAAACAACTAGAAAAGGAGTTTCTGCAAAGTAATGGAACAACTGTCCTCTTCATAATTTATTTTTCTCTTTCTTTGTTCCCTCCATATCTATTCTACAAAACCAATAAGCCATGTTGATTTATAGCAAACTAGGCTAGTGTTTGGATAAACATGCTTAGGAACTATTTCATCTTTATAGCTTGAAGTACTTGGCTTGCCTACTGGGGTATCATTTTGATTTTCATTGACTTCAATCCTACATTCCTTGTTAGGGTTTTCAAGAATGTTTTCAATTTCAAGATGAGGAGGAGAGTTATCAGGAACAATTTTTACTAGGGATTCTTTAGTAAGATGGCTTAGATGAAGTGAATTCTTTAGAAAAAATTTCTCTCATTCTAGGACTTCTGCGTACAGGGGTTTCTTCTAGTATCATAGTCTTCTTCCTACTTCTTCCTTTTGGTGTCTCTACTACAGGAGTGACTACTATAGGACCCATCTAAGTTCTCTTTTGCCTCATGACTGTAGGGTTTGGCTTTTCTTTTACCAGAGCAAAGATCTCTTCGTGCAATTTCCATTTTCTCTTTGCTCAGCTAGAGGTAGGTTTCAAAGTTTCTTGAATAGGTAAAGACACATTTTCTTGCACATTCTCAATTTTAGCATTTTGAGTGCTCTACTCAATAGGTTCATTAGTGGGAACTGCATTCTCTTCACTGGGTTATTCATTAAGGGTAGCCTGGGGTCATAGGGTTTTAGCTTGGAAAAATTATACACATGACATGGGAGAGACATCCCTAAGTGATCTTTCTATGAGTAATTTAATTAGGGCATGATGGGTGACAGAATTGTCCTTTCCCTTTTGGGTTTCTTCAGTACTAATACATAGCATATTGTACAAGAAATTAGGAACATTTATTGGATAATTATGCCTTCTACAACTAAGCAATTTAAAATGATGTGCATGTAAATATGAAAATCATCCTTCACATGTGAGGTACCTAATAATGTGTATGGATAGCTCATTGTATGGTGGCAGAAGAGATGTCCTTTTGCAACCTTGCTTGGTAATATCCAACTGAAGATCAGTTGGTATGACAAACTAAGCCCTGGCTAATCTTGCATCATGCATATTAGGATAATGTTCTACTATTTCCAATAACCCAATTACTTCTAATATTTTCTCTTCTATAGAAACCATCATTAAACCCCATACAAAAGCTTCCACCTCATCAAACATCCTTGCGAATTATGTGGTTGCTTCTTCATCTAATGTAGTTAAACTTAAGAAATACCATAACTAGCCACATGCATTAAATATCCTCACTACCCCTATATCTGAGAGCAAATTAGTATGCTCCATTGGTTCTCATCACTACAATTTTCCACCCATTTTTTTTAACACTTTCATTGTCTACACTGCTTGCACTATTTCCCCCTTATGAATTCAGGCTTTTTTTGTTGTTGTTTTACAGACCCATTTTCACATTTCATTTAATAGGTAATTAATGTCATAATGATTTGTTATGAGGAATAATATGGATTTAATGAGAATAAATCATGGACATGTGAAAATCATCCAAAAATGGAATTTGGATCACTTGAAATTTAAATATAGGTCACATCACCGCCTGACAGTAAGAAATCATTCAAGAATAAGGGGTATGACACCTAGACACTTGCGTACTTATGATAATTGAATTCCATCAATAAAGGAAGTATGAAGATTTGGAAAAAATTATTATGAATAAATAGGCATGTCATTGGGTTTTAGTAACCTTTCCTACCCCCTATGAAATATGGACAAGTGTCCACACTTGTTAGACTTAGTACAGGGTATGGAACTGTCATAATATAAAGAATGTAGTATTAGATATAAGCAAAAAAATTTGCATACTATAAATGAATAATAATTTGAAAATCTTGTACCTATTAATTGATCATTGGACATACCAAAAGGTGGCAAAAGATACATCAGTAGTGATAGCATCTGTTAGCATACTTGCAGTGTTTATTGAAAGCATTAGAAAATAATGACATGGAAGGTGGGTGGGTGGAAGGTAAATAAATGAGATGACATGGAAAAAGAAGAAATTAGAAAGTGAATGGAGAATTTTGGAACTTTATGTGGGCATAAAGTTTTTATTATGGGCATGCACAAAGAAATTAGTATTGAAGGGCTACAAGCAACAGGTTAGCACCTTCTACTCCAGGAAGAGTTACCTGGTGTGTATTTGAATTTGGCCATTGAAACTACTGCAAGAAGTCCTCTTTTTTTTGGGGCCATTTATATAACTTGAGTCTATGACCATTGACTAATAATTTAAAAGGCATTCGATCAATGGTAGTTAATTGGATGGCTCCATTTTCAAAAATATGATTAATTTCATATGGACCTAGCCATCTTGTCTGCAGCTTGCCTGGCATATCTTTAAATCTAGAATCATATAGTAGTGCCTAGTCATCAACTTGAAATTTTTTATTGTGGGAGTCATGCCATTGTTTTCTTTACTTCTATATAATTTTAGTGCATTCTAGAGCAACTTTGCGGATTTCATCCAAAGAGTTAAGATGTAGAAGATGTTCTCTCTGTGTTACAAGAAGCTCAATGTCCAACTCTAGTGCAGTTCTTAAATTTTTATGTTCAAATTCAATGGGGAGCATTACTAATTTCCTATATAGGAGCTCAAATGGTGTGAACCCTATAGTAGTCTTCCATCTTGTTCTATAGGCCCAAATAGCTTCTAGAAATTTGCTATTCCAATCCCTACAGTGCAAATGAATTTTTTTTGTTAGGATGTTCTCTATCTCCCAATTTGTGACTTCTACTTGTCCATTAGCTCGAGGGTGATAGGGAATTGATTTTTGGTCCTTGATGTTATATTGTTTCATAAATTTTGAGATCAAATTAGAAGTATATTTGTGCACCTTGGTTAGTGACTAGTTCTTTGGGTACACCATAGCAAGTAAAAATTTCTTCATACAAAAATTTTGCAACTTTGTGATCATGAGCATGCTTCGTGGCTTTGAGTTCAACCAATTTTGTTAGGTAATTAGTGCACACAAGGATATATGATTTTCCATTGGATGGAGGATCAATTGGACCAATGAAGTCCATGCCCCATTTGTCAAATGGTGTTAACATTATTTGTGGGTTGAGAGACATTTCATCTATTCTTGTTGGTTGGCCCATCCTTTGACACTTATCAAACTTCTATGTATAGTTGGTTGCATCTTTGTCAAGTGTAGGCCAATAGTAACCAATTGTTAAAATTTTCAAGGCCTTTCTTTTTGTTGCAAAGTTTCCTACACATGGTTCATTATGAAATGCATATAGAATGTCATATATCTCATCTTCTCTCACATATCTTCTCATAACTTGATCAGGTCCAGTGTAAAACAAGAGATTATCTATCCAAGAGAAATGGAAACTTTTCTCTACAAGTAGCTTCTTTTCCTTGTATTTTATTAGCCACAATGTAATTAACAATATCTGCATATCATGAAGTTTGAACAACAATATGAAATAATGCTCATCTAGAAATGCATTATCTACCAGAGTAGTGTCATTCTCATCATGGTGGATTCTTAATAAATAATCAACTACCACATTGGCTCTTCCAAGCTTATCAATGATAGTGTTGGTGAATAGATTTTCCTTTCAAGAATTTTAATAATTTATCTCCATGCCCAAGGTTTAGGAATTACAAAGTGTCCACAATAGTTGAGAAAATCTGATATTATTTGACTCTCTCTAAATTTTCAAAGGTATAGCTCCCTTATTAGATTTGCAATGAATTCAAATTATTTTTGCACTTTTACCTGAAAGTGCCTAAGGATCTCTCAACTACTCTTAGGTAGTGAGGTAAAGAATTAACTCCAAACTCAAAGTAACATACACAAAATATATATACATATATAGGAAATCTATTTTAGAAAATTGAATAACACCATGAATTTATATCAACCATTTAAATACCCTAATTGAAATGAACTTACTGTAAGAACAAAAATCAAATATCTCAAACCAATAAACCAGAGCTCACAAAGTAACAATGGTCCATATGCTTCGAACACAAAGTTTCCAAGCTAAATTCAAGATGATGTGTGTGTGTGTGTGTGTGTGTGTGTGTGTGTGTGTGTGTGTGTGTGTGTGTGTGTGAAACCTTCTGCATGCACATAGTCATCCAAAAGAAAAAAACATACATATGATATCTTTCAATTGTTGTATATAGTATCTACTTTAGCAGAGTTTCTAACTATCTATTGCTAACCCCAAACTAGTTTAATGCCCTAGCATGTATAGTTTTTTTATACAAATCTGAAACGCCTCCATGAAAACCTAGCTATTTTGGTTAAAATAACAAATAGTTACAAAACAAGAAAGCAGTTTAAAAATGAGTGCCAAAAAGTAACTGAAATCAATGGTTCAATTCAAGTGTCATCACTAATTTTCTCCTCCTCGCCAACGGTATAACATACCAACTTCCATCTTCAGAATGTATTCATAAATTCCTACATCATGTGGGAGTGTGGATTCCTTAGGCTCAACAATCGGGCTCTACATGCATCCTTCTACCATTTGAATTCCTTTATCTTTAAACTTTGATGCTACATCAAGTTCTTATTGAGACACAACATTGATTCAATACTTGCCAATGCAGTGAAATCATTGGCACTTAGCGATTCACTATCTTTGATTTGTTCCACAGCTTCACTAAAACTCTTCATTAGTGTCTCAGCATCCATGTTCCTATTGTCAAACTATAGTATCCCTATTGGATTAACTACCTTCATATCCTTGAGGAGTTCTTTGTGCATTTCAGTAATTCTACTTTCTATGCCCTACACTTAATTGTTTCTTTGTAAATTGACTCCTTCTAGCCCATGTTGTTCTTCATAATGAACAACATGCAGGGATCCAGGTTTTTCATTAAGTTTTCATTTAGGAACTTGATGACCCTAAACCTCTCAACTTTAGCCACTTGAAAAATAATTGCTTGACATCGACCTAGCTCTGTTTCCCAAGCTAGAACTAAGGTTTGTATCTCTCTCGGAAATGATTCACCCTTAACATAAATGTTAACAAATTCATAAATAAATTTGTTATCCTCTTTCACAATAGCATCCACCTAGTCCTTCATGGCATCAGCTAGCAACTTACCCCTTTGCATTTGCTTCATTAATTGCTGACTTCCCATAGAATTACGATCAAAGGGCTGTGGATCTTGAACAATTAGCAATGCACCAAGGTTCATCAGTGAATCAATATATGTAGCCATTGTGGTTACCATGCCTTTAAGCTCCTTTTTCTCTTTACTATCCTTTTTGGACTATGTGAACATATGATCAGCAGAGAATTTAAAGAAGTGGTTACTGGTACTTCTATTGATAATTCCCAATTCAATAGAGGTAACCTTGAAGCCCTCTTCATCAATATCCCCTGATTCCCTCTTCTACTTGTAGGTAGCTATCTAAATAGTGGTCTTTCCAGTTACTGGGTCCTTGGTGAGGTGAGCATATTTTTTCAGCTTCTTTGCCTTCAAACCTCTAGCTACATATTTAGTGATGATGTCTTTCACTAGTGTAGATACTGGTTGCAAATTTCTTTTCTTTCTGATTGTGTTAGTTAGACAAGAAGGAATAGCAAGGCTCATGGTCATTGCCTGGGCATCTCTAGTAGGAGTTAGGAATTAGGGCTGATCTACCTTAGGAGCTTTGATGAATTGAACATCACCATCCACATCATTTGAGGAATTGAGGCCATCATTCAAATTCTACCCTTGAGTTGACATTCTCTCTTTCTGAACTTTATGTTGCTTCAAGGCTTCAAACTTAGAATGGGATCTAGTCTTTGGAGCCATAGTTTACAAATGAAGGGATGTCTTCTTCTGTTTATCCTAAGCCAATGTACTACCTCAATAAGATAAAGTGGGGTGTCAAATGAAGATGGTTCAGAAAAAGAAATCTCCCTTGAAGAGGGTTCATTGATAATTCCCTTGCCCTTTTTCTTTAACTAGTCATCTATAAAGGTAAGTATAAATCTAGCTCTCAAGTTAATATCATCTTCTTCATCTTTATTCCAGTCTATCACCAAAGACTTTAGTTCACTAGATTCATCCCAACCAAGTTCAATTATATTCAAGCCATCCTCAACCACTCCTTCTATTTTGAACTTCAGCCTGAAGGAATCAATTTGCTACAAAGTTAGCCTTGAAAGATCTTTCCTTAGAACTTCTCCTTCATTCCTACAATATTGCCATAAATCTTCCAATTGTGGGGTTGCTAGGGGGTGAACTTCAAAGCCAAGAATCTAGACTATATATCCTTTACTCTTGAAGTTCCTTCTACTATGGTAAGAGCTGAAATTGAACCCAAGAAAATTACTTCCAATAATAGAAGCATTGGTCATGCTACCACAAATCAATGAATCCAGCTTGATAGGGAAAGCTATTTCCCAATCATCTTGTGGTAAATTATCTTTTATAATAGAGAAAAGTTTCCTACATACCTTGGCCAATACAAAATAGTCTATAGCATATCGTGGCAACTTTGTAGGTTCTTCTTTAAATCTGTCTATCCTCAAGTAAGTGAATCTAGGGAATTGTATGAAGTGACTTCCATATTGTTGAATTAACCTTTGTGCTTTAGGAGACAACCGAGGCATAGGCACTTCCTTCAAAGACATATAAACCCTTTCCATTAGCAGGTCATTAGCTTTCCTAAAATATTCCAAGACCCTATCTTTCTATAGTAGAGGGCAATACTGAAAAATTGTCATTTCTTCACTCCATGCTCCATGGGAAAGAGGGGTAAGATCACAAGTACAGGCAATGCAGTAAGTTAAATAGGAAGCCATATAAAAATCCTCTTAGAATTCCTTAGCATGTCTGAGTTGAGACCTCATTGAAATGGCAATAATCTCTTCCCAATCCATCCATTGTTCACCCTTCAAAATGATTTCTATGTACCTATACATCCATTCTTCAAAAAGGAGTACATCAACTAAACCTTTTACCCTATGCAGTAACACAACTAAATCATGAATATGAGGCTTTAGGTGATCTTTAGTGATGACCTTGGATAGCTTGGAACCTTCACCATACATGGTTTTAGTCCATTTATTAGGCATATTATTGCAAAATTGATTTGGGATTTCTTGGTACTCAGCCTAGGCTTGAACAGGGGAGATTGTAGAAAAGGTATTCTCTGGAAAATGCAATACAAAAGCAATAGTGTCTCTTGAAATTGTGAGTACCGTGTTGCCACTTTTACTTACAATACTCTTGCTTTTGACATCATAATAATCAATAAAGACTTGTAGAAGTTTAGGACACACAAAGGGTGGGGGAAAAGCAACAACCTCAATTAGCCCACTGGTCAGGACTTCCATACACCCATTCACCTCATTAGCATACTCAAGAAAATTTGTGTGTAAATTCTCCAACTTCACCCCTTGCAAATTTGTATCACAAATGACTAGCTTTCTACATTCTAAACTTATGATATTACCAAAGAAATGCAATACAGACCTCATTCTTAATCAAACAAAAAGGCTTCAAAAATACAAAGATTACAAAACTAAACAAGAATTGCTAATCTCTCACCTATATTCTACTAAAAAATCAACGACTTTCTCTATCTCCCTTAACAGCTTCTTCTCCATACTTTTAGTTCTTTGCATGATAATTAGAAAAAGAAAGCTGAGAAAATTTTATAAAGAAAGTACTTACTTGCAGAAGTAAAAGCTCATAATATGACATTAATGACACATCACTTCCTATTAACACTTGCATGTTTGAAAGCCTTGTTGTATAAACTCTCCATTTAATAATTTCCTTTTTGGATGCATTGGCAATGATTAGTTTTAATGTGACATCTAATTCCTTTTTTGGCCAAAGATTTCCCACTTTCCCCATAATGATGACTTTCCACATTGGGAATAGAAATGTCCTTTTACTCATTGTTCTTTGACACGATCATCAATTTCCTTATGGGATGACGGAATTTTGTACACCAAACTTTAATATTGGCAACACACCTTCACCATTGAACAACTTTAAACTACTTCAGAGTGGTTCAAAATGATTCAAAAAGAGATCTTTGCCAAGTTGACAGATATCACCTGCCAGAAAAATTGTTATTACAAATCTTTGGTTGAACTACTTTGAACTACTTCGAACTGAGGTTTGAAGTGGTTCAAAGTGGTTCAAGGGAAGAGATATTGACCGAGGACCAAAAGGGACTTCAAAAAATCACTTCAGGAGATGGTGAATACGCAGAGCAACAAGGGAAAGGCTTCAACAAAAAGATAGGAAAAGTTGAAGGAAAGACCTTTGAAAAATGGTGACTCAAACACTACTAATAGATAGTTATATCAAATTCTTGCAACAATAGTAACCATCTTGATAACCTACTTATTATAGCAAGTTTGTTCATGAGATATTTAATTTCTACATGATCAATATGAACAAATATGCAATAGCCAATTATGTAGTGCCGAAATTTTTTCAAAGCATAAACTACTGTTAATAGTTCTTTTTCAATTACTATGTAGTTTAATTTTGGTCCATGAAAACTCTTGCTAATACAATATATTGCATTTTTGAGATTTTGAGATTGTTGTCCTAAAACTACACCTATGCCATAGTCAGAAGCATCTATATATGTGTGTGTGTGTGTGTGTGTGTGTGTGTGTGTGTGTGTGTGAAAAGAAAACTTCCAATCAGGGCCTTGTAAAACTGGGGCTATAGTGAGAAGTTTCTTAAGCTACAAGAAGGTTTCATTACATTTAGGTGTCCAACTAAATTTAGCTTCCTTTGTTAGTAATTTATACAAGGGACTAGCTATTTTTTTGAAATCTCTTATGAAACATCTATAATATCTAGCATGACCTAGAAAAGATCTTACATCTTTAGGTTTTGTAGGTATGGGAAATGTTTGAATTACCTCTATCTTAGCTAGATCCACTTGTATTCCTACAACTGATATAAAATGACCAAGTACCACACCTTCCTGTATGAGTATGAAAATTTTTTCACTATTAAGTGCCAAATTATGTTCTTGACACCTTATCAAAAAAAATTCAAGATTCATCATTGCTTCCTCAAAGGTGACTCCAAATGTTGTGAAAACATCCATATATATTTCCATACAATCATGTGATATATCAAAAAAGATGCTAATAACTACTCATTGGAATGTTGCAAGAGCATTACAAAGACCAAATGGAAAAATAGAGTATGCAAAAGTACCCCATGGTCATGTGAATGTGGTTTAGTCTTGGTCTTTAGGAGCAATATTGTTTTGATTATAACCACTATACCCCTCTAGAAAAGAGAAATACTTCTTTCCGGCTAAAGTGTCTAGAACTTGATCTATAAATGGTAAAGGAAAGAGATTCTTTTTGGTGGCCTTGTTTAATTCTCTATAATCTAGAAAAATTCTTCATTTTCCTCCCTTTTTGGGCACTATGACCAAGGGTGACACCAATTTACTATCAGATATAGGATAAATAAAACTAGCATCAAGCAATTTTTGTAATTCAATTTTAACTATTTCTCTAAGGCTTGGATTTATCCTTCTCTGGGGTTGATGGAGTGGTAGGCACCCTTCATTGATGTATATCCTATGGGTGTACAATGTAGGTATCAAACCTTTCATATCACCTGTTGGCCTGAATTTTTGTATAATAGATTTTGTCTTGCCCGGATAAAATTTCAGGTTGTGATCCTTTAGTGGTGATTAGGTTTCCAACTAAGTTTGGTTTTTCTTGGGCTAGTCCGTTTTTCCTTTTAAATTTTCCTTGGTGCAAAAATTTTTAAAAAAAAGGGGGGGAAGGAAGTTATGTAGATGTTTTTTTTTTATTCACCTATGTTGATTTTGTATTTTTAATCCTTGTGAAAGTTTTTTACCTCACTGTCTAATTTCTTTTAAATCTACGGTTGTCGTTGACTCGCTAAAGAAAAGTGCTTGGAAGCTAAGCATAGCGAGTTGGTGATGTGATGATATGTGTCCGTGGTCATCGGGAATAATAAACCTAGCATCCAAATTACTCTGACAAGTTGCTAAGTTGCTATCAAAATATACAAGTGATTTTCTATTAGCGACATAGTGAGGACAAAATCATCACTAAAGGCAGTTTTCCTTTTATGACCAAAGATGATTTGGAAAGTCCCAAAAAAAAATTTTGCAAGCTATGCTACTTTTCTCGGTGCTAGTTTTCCGATGGGTTGTTGCATCACTAGCCGGATATTGTTGTGTTTTGCCGATAGCGACATAGCGACTGACCTAAAAGTCAAAAAACACAGCAGAACTTAAAATAAAGGATGATTAAAATATATATGCGTATGCCAGCGCATTACGCCAACTCAGCAATAGCGATACCATGGACCCACTTCCCAGGAATGTACTTCAAGGTTTTTTGACCATGAGATTGGGCCAAGATCAAAGGTTTTTGTTAGCTTGCTATGAAGAAGTGCTCAGAAGTTAAGCATAGTGAGTTAGCGAATGATGGCCCACCATTGATTCCTTGAAAAGTCATTTCAAACGTATACCACATGATTGACACAAGATCAAAGGTTATCACTAGCTCGCCATGGAAAGATGCTCAAGGTATAAGTATAGCGAGTTAGTGACATGATGACACATGTTTGTAGTCATCCGTGGGCCCAGTCTAAAGTGCCAACATTGAAGGAAAGGCATAGGTGGAGCTATCCTATTGGTTTGATTGCAAATATGTTAGTAAGGAAATGAGCCAACTTAGTTGTCATTACCAGATCGCAAGTTTTTCCAAGAATTGACGGCACAAGTTTTTAAAAGAAAAGGAGAAGTGTGGTGGCATTCTGTCTCGCACATTTATGATGAATGGAGACTTCGCGTGTGAGAAAAAAGTAGAGTATAATCTATAAGATTTTCTTTTATTATTCATCACAGTCCACTCTAGCAAAGATTACATTTTCTCTAAGCATAGGCACCTGTCAATCACGTTGTGATTAAGCATTGGTGAAGACGTGAAAACAATTTCATATCTATTTGAAAGCAGTTGCAGAAGTTCAAAAGAGTATAATTTTGGCAAAATCAAGTAAGTACTCGATCATAACCTCTGTAACATTCCAATTCCCATTGTTACAATCAAGATGCCTCCTATGAAATCATTCTCTGGGCAAGTTAATTATATGAATAGGAATATCCACGATGATTTCCTAGAGTTACTCCCAGGATCCACTACAGAGTCTGCACAGGTCAAAAGATTAATTTCATTAAGTCCTAGGCTTAAAATTGCTAATGGCTTGTATGACAAGGGGAACTAGGTAAGGGATGCAGTAACCAATCAGACTGGCCTTGTTTTGTTTAAAAAGTGGTTTTTAGAGAGGAATATGTTTGCCCCTCACGCTAATATATGGAATTTTGACTTGGGAAAGTTAGTAGTTCCTAGTGTTTTCATGGACTACGACTTGCTAGAAGATATTGCCAAAAACTATGACCAAGCCATTAGGGTTGTGAGAAGAAATGATGGTGTGCCTCTAGTGTCAATTAGCCCTGAAGAAATTAGAGAGGTTTTACCATTATCAGATTTCCATGTGCCAATCAATTTGTTGGAATTAGAAAAGGAATACAAAGTGAAAAGAGATATAATTAGGGGAGGTGCATTAAGGGCACACATTGGTACCATAGGAACTCTGCCAGTAATAATTGCAGCCTCTATAGAACCTTTTAACAAGAGCCTTTTCACTTCTCAGGCTGTAGAGATATACAGGACCCTGTGTCGTGTTCTTGGTAAGGATGAGTAGGACTTCATGCCCATTGACCTTATGTATATGATGATTCAAATTGTCTCCTTCGATGTAGATGTCATTTTTTATTTTGCCTCCTTTCTAGCTGAAGAAATTCACATCGGTTTGGTTGGAATTGCGAGAGGTAAGGTGGAGAAAACTTTTGGCCACTATTCCTTATTAATGCATATGTTCTTGTTCAAAGGGGTAACATATTTTGGAAATGAGATGAAATTGAACAAAGAAGAAAATCGGGAAACATTACCAATCCAGTTGTGGAGTGCAGATATGACTTGGGATGCAAATAAAGCCAGTTTTGTTAGATTTGATTGATATTTTGCCTCTAAGTTGAGATGTCTATTTTTGAGTGATAATCCCAGGATCCCTAAAGTATTAATGAATCTCATAAGACCTATGGATAGCCCCCATAATTTGAAAGTTTCACACAATTGGGGAGATATTATTCCATACCCTATTTCTACAGTTTTCAGAATTTATGGTTTTAAAGGGAGCCCTCATGTCTTGCCTTACCAAGTGCCCCTAAAGATAGGGATGGCAGAAGTCTTATGGCAACTAGGAGGAGTAGAAGAAATGTTCTTGTCAAAGAGGCAACTAGGGTCAATTTTCCCTACCTGTATAGTGGCCCATCAGTTTGTGATTACTAAAGGAGGATGGCTCTTTTTGTACAAAATTTTGGATCAGTATATGATGGCTATCTCCCACCCCCATTTTTGTGATTCTAAGAGATTTTTCAATCAGACTCTGAGGCATAAGATCAAGCTAGGACCGGTAAAGCATGATTCATATTACCTAGAAGACATTATAAGAAATCATTTTTCTTTACAAGAACAAGAAACTAAAAAAGAAAAGTGGAGAGTTTACTCCTGGGTCCTAGAATTTATTCATTGTTTTGATCAAAATTATAGTCCTTTAGACAATGCTAATACAAAGGCTGACAGGATAAATAAGCTCATAAATAACTTCCCTACAATAATGGAAACCATGAATGAGAAGAAACAATTTTTTATTAATTCTTCTCTTGATAAGGCTAGAGAAGCCATGAAGAGGTTAGCTTTCACTCCTAGTATAGGGGTTGGTCAAATAATTGTACAGAAAAAGCCTGGTTACACTATAATTTAGAATAAAAAGGCTCCTATAGATAAGGGCAAACAAATAATTGGATCCACTAGTATAGTTTTGGAGGAGAGACCTGATGAGCCTAGCCCAAAGAGGCAGAGGGTAATAAGAGAAGGGAGATCTCAAGCTGAGGAATATTCACCCACCCAATCTCCTTTGAGAGTTGGAGAAGAGCAGCTCACAGGTGAGTAAGTTGAAGAGATTGGATCACAAGGAGGTGTTTTTATTACCCAAGCAGAATTGGATGAAGGTAACCTTTCAGAGCCTCCTCTCCCAAGTTTGGATCTAACAAGGGCTGATTATAGAGGCAGGGAACTGGACCTTGTATTAGAACAAGCAAGTCATCAATTTTTGTTTGATGACAATTTTGTAAAATCAAGAGCTTTTCAGCAATTTGCATGGAGAACAAACATGAACATCTTTGAGGAGAAATGTGAAAGGATGAAGATAGAGCATCCAAAAATGGATGAAGCTTCCGTACAAGACCAGATTAAAGAAGAAATGATGAAGGAATTCCAAAACATTACTCCTAAAGAAGGAAGGCAAATGGTAAAAACCTCTAACATACTATTGTTGCCAAATTGGGATATTGCAAATGCCTTAATTTTCAATTCTGTTTCAAGTAAATTGGAATTGCAAGACCCAAATAAAAAGGATTTCCAAGGAACTATATTCATTGAGGATCAAGCTGCTTTGGTCAATTGGTCGTTGAAAAAAGGATCTAGAGCCACATCCTCGCAACCAGATGAGTCTAAACTGATGGCCAACATACTTGTAAGAAGGGTTGCTGACACCTCCCATGTACAGGCAGCCTATTGGAATGTGTAGTCTTCCTAGTTTCTTTTGGCCACTGCTAAGAAGGAGGAATAGGTTATGTTTGAATTACAAAGCAAGTATGAGACAGTGGTGGATGCATACAACAAAGAGGTAAAGAAGAGGATTGAGCTTGAAAATAAGCTATTGGAACAATCCACCAGGCCTAGAATAACCTACCCTTGTCCCCCTATAGAACCTTTTAAGTCTACCCCCTCATTGAAATGCCAAATACACCCCAGGGGCCACAATATTACACTGCTGAGGAATTTGAAGAAGAAAAGGCTAAACTATGGGCCTTACATATAGAGTTGGAATCTAAGCATGAAGATAAACTAAGAAAAGCTCTTACATATCTGGGAGACAGAGTTGAATGGCCATTAATCCATCATCAATTAGTCAGGTTCATTAACATTTGGGAGGAATTAAAAGGAAATGATGAGGCTCTAAAGCCTATTGTGGATAAGTGGGTAAGAAGGGAAAAAGAAGTAACCTTTTTTTGTTTATCTGTTATAGATACTTCCCATGATCGGATTGAAAAAATCTTTGATATTGTTTCTGACCTTGCTGACTTTGATAATAAGAGGACACATTTAAAAAAGATAATAATAAATCACTTGGACAAATATAGGAGCCAAAACTTCAAATTATTTCCTCATGCCCTAGATAAGAAAAATAATTTAAAAAGCAAAGAGGAATGGAGAAAGAACTTGATGATGCATTCTATTTAAGAATGAATCAAGTAGTAATGAAACTAGGCATGCATGGTGGGCCACCACAACAGAGGAGATGGTGAAAGAAAAAATATTCTTTGATTATTTAAAATAGGATTTCATTGATATTAATAATGTGGCTGATTATGTAATAAAAAAATAGGACATTTTGCAATTCAAATGGCGAGATGATGCATTATTTGATAGGTGGGTGGTAGAAATGGCTTCGAGTGAACAGTTGGATGTAGATGAAACTGACAGTGATAACGTGTAGGATGAGGACTTCCAAACTACTGATACTATCATTTCTCAAAACCAATCAGAAGAAGAAGACAAGAGAAACCTGTCATTTTCAGTTACAAACCCGAGACCACAGGATGTTGATAAGGCTAGAGAAGAGGACAAAATAGAAGTTGTTCCTACCACTCGAGATAAAGATGAAGAAAGCCTACAAGTGGAAGTTAATATGCCGTCATCAGAATAAGCTTCATCATTAGCTAATTTGGCAGTTACTTATATAGAGAAAATAGATCAATAACCGATCAGCAACACAAAATCGTATAACAAAAGCTGACTTACTTAAAAGAATGTTTTGATCTGGACATCTTCTGTTACCTGCATTTTGTCTTTTTGTGATAGGCGTATGTAAATATTCTTTGTAAAGGACACCTTTCATTTCTTTTAGCCTGAAGCTTGTTGCATCTCACACTATTTAAGTGAGATTCCAAGGCAAAAGAAGGGTCCAAATTCTATTTTTCTAAGTACTATGCTTAGTCTATTTTTGGTCCAAATTTTGAAAGCAAGTTTATAATATATTTTTCTGTCAATTCTCTGAGAATACATGAATATAGAATGAGTTGTGCTTCTTTCTGAAGGTCATTCTGAGTCCATTGTAAAGGATATACCATTTTCAAAGAAAATGAATACAAATTGTGAACTATCCCCATATCAGTTCTTTCTGAATCTTGTCTCCTTTCAATTACTTGGTTTTCTTGATATTGTATGAGTAAAGGCTTGTGCAATTGAATGTAATCTAGTTAGGTTGTATATCTATTTATCATTGTTGTTAATTCAATGGATTAAATAAAAGCTTTGATGAATGTGATAAGGTTTCTTTAATAGTGGAAAGGGTTTTGAATGATGAATTCTGATAAGAATTGCTGATAGAATTTGGTATAAGGCAACAAACCAAATATGAGAACTTGCTATAGACTCTAAACCCCAATGGATTAGGCATTGATCAAGTTGATACAGCTGAAGGAGAAATATATCATAAATGATTATCAAAATGCAACATCAAATCAAATTTTACTTTTATTTCCTATAGATCTTCAAAGCTGGCCAACACTTGTCTGCATGGAATGTTTTAGCTTCAGTTAGCCACTATTGTTAAGAACATCTGCAGATCTATAGAAGAATTCTTGGCCATATCTATTTTATGGGATGTGTTTATCAAGTTAGTAAGAATTATGTATATGTTTGAGGATCTTGAAATGAGAATCAGAATGAAACTAAGAATAATCCTCATATAGTTGTTCCAGTTTTGAATCATCCCTGGGTACACCCACCCTAGTTTTGCAAAGCCAAAAGAGTAGAAAACCATCTGTGGTTTTGTTGAAGTTGGGTCCAAATACTTTGCATATACAATTGTTAATAAGAATTGGCTAGTCTTTAGATTGTGTATGTACTGTCATTCTGGTATTAAGCATTTTGTCACTTAGTAGTCTTAGTAGATTTTAAAACACCAACATCACCATAGTCCTATGCAAAAGATTTTTCATGCTTTTGAAGCAACTTTGTTAACCATTCCATTTGTTTGGATGTTAATTTTGGGTTAACATAGAGATTATGACCTTTGGATAGCTCAATAATAGTGGTAGACTTTATCATAGAAGCTTTAGAGATTGGGCTTGCTTCTAATTCACATGGTAAGAGTTGATGAAGAATGTCAGGTTCTTTGAGCAGTGTACAATACTCATCACATTCCTCATATGTGGTTAATTCCAACATAGAACTTTTAGATACATCTTTTTCTACCACACAACTATTAGTAAGAATATTCTAAAGTACTGAATCTTCCTCCTACAAATTTAGAAAGGATTGTCTATGTAACATCATGAGTCATGCTATAGAATTTAACTATTCTTCTTCATCCCCTAAATCTAGCCAAACAGATGTACTTAAATTTGGTAATGGTTGTGCTAAAGGATGTAAATAAAATTTCTTTTTTTCTTGGCCATTGGATATTGTCATATTCCCTAACCTACAACTTATATTTTCATCAACTGTTGCTAACCATGGTCGACCTAGGATGACAGGGTAACCAGATAGATTAATTTTGCGGGATAGAACCATGTAGTCTATAGGATACTCTAGAGAGTCTAAGGTTACAACTATGTTTTCTATCATCCCATAAGGGGTGATAGTAGAACTATCTGCAAGTTGCAAAATTGTTGCAGTAGCCCTTAATTCTTCTATTTTCAACTTCTTCATAATTCCCTTGGTCATGAAATTTATAGTAGCACAAAGATCTATTAAAGAATTTTTAATAGACTGAAAATTTATACTCACATCCACAATTGGACTACCTAGATCAGAATATTTTGGGGTGATCAATTTTCCTAACATAATGTGAGCCAATTGTCCCACAACATGGACTATGGTGGGGTCCTTTTTCTTCCTCCTGGGCTTCTTCAAGTAGGCATCTCTAATGGCTTCTCCATAGATTAAAACATCTTTAATAGCTTGGAATAGGGGTATTTGGACATGCATGTTCCTCAACTGATCAACAATATCAAAAGGTTGTTTCTCTATTTGTACAGGTTTACTTTGTATAAGTTTTTCTAGAAAAGGAGGTTCCACCACCGGTTGAGCTTGGGCTGAGATAGTGACATTGGTTGGGTCAACCTCTTTAAAGACTAGGGATTCTAATGCTACAAGAGTATCTATTATTTTAGTTATAAGAGGTAGTTTAGGGACTGGTAAAGTTGTACTAGATCTCAAATGTATATCTACAAAAGTTAGAGCATAAGCAGGATATTGCTGAGCATCAGCAATATACATGGATTGTTGTGGTTATTGGCTATTTGGATTTGGTTGAGGTTGTGTAGGTAATTGTGTCTACTTTTGATGTCTAGGATTTGCAAGTGGTGGCATTAGAGTAGGTTGTTGAACTGGGGGTGGTAATTGTGGAGTACTGGTATTTTTATTAGGCCACTGTTGAGGTGCCCTCTATTGGTTTGTAGACTACCAATTCCCTTGGGGTGGTTTCCATTGCTTTGCTGGTTTTTCCAGTAGTTCTATTTGTTCCATTAGTTGTTCTATTGGTTGGGCCAAGATGGTTGGGAATTTTGAGGCCACTGGGCTAGTGCAGATTGTTTTTTCCAACATTATTCCAATTAGGTTGATGATATTGTGGAGGACCTTGGGGATTACGGTTTTTCCATTGATTACCATATGAATTTAAATTTTTCAAAGGGTCCTAAGGCATACCTTGACGTTGGGCCCATGGTTGGCATTGGGCAACAAAAAAAACTTGCTCATCATCTCCATCTATCTTGAGGTACTTAATTGGAAGATGTTGGTTCTCCATACTTGCAACCAATTTGCATTGGTAATCCTTCTTTTTCTTTTGGAAATGAGGATAGCATTCAGCTAGTTGTGATTCAGCTTCTGCATGCTTCTTCCTAGTAGTCATTGTGTCAAGATGTGTAGCAACATCATTTATAATATCCTGCTTAAAATATGATAATAGGTTAGATATTTTGAGCTTTTAAATACCTTAGTTGATTCCCTTAGTGACTATGGAATGAGGTCTATGGCCTTTCTTCATAGTTGACCTTGAATAGTTTTCATAGGTCTTCTTGAGGTCATCCCAGGAAGCTTGATATACATCACCACTAGCCATCAGATCTAATGCTTCTAGATAGTTATCGTTCACACCTCTTAGAAAGACTAGCTTTTGGGAATCCTTAGACAACACATGCTGAGGGTTCTTTTGTAGTGTATACAAGAAACATGAAACATAGTCTTCCAATGTTTCTTCCTCCTTTTGTGATATCCTAAAGACGTCATCTCCTCTTGAGCCAGATGTTTTGTAATACTTTTTATATTTATCCAAAAATAGAGTTTGCATTTCATCCCAAGTTACTGTTGCATTGGCTCCTAAGCCCATGAACCATCATAAAGATAACTCTTTTAATGTTTTTGGAAATAATTTTAGCTTATGAACATCAGTGTTGTAGTCAAAACTATGATAGAGTATGTCAAACTCAAACAAGAAAGTATTAGGGTCTTTAGTTGCAAGGCCATAAAACTTTGGGAGAGCAGTTGGAGGTATATTTTTGAGATTATCATTGGTTACAAGACTTGGAAGAGGGAATGGAAAGGTAGGTTACACCATTACTGGAGGTCTTAGATTTTGAAGTTGTTGTTGAAAAGGAACATTGGGTACTAGATTATTAACAACTGGAGGATTTAGAGTAGTATTATCAAGGAAACTGGCCAAAATTTCAGCAAAAGTTTGGAGACCACTTGTATCTATAAGTTCTACTCTTGAGGATGATTCTGTAGGAAAATAGGGCTTGTGTCTTCAAAAGGAAACTCAGCTTCTTCTTCTTCAATTTCTTCATTCAAATTAACAGACTCCAGTGAAAGAAATCTACCATATTCATCTCATCATCTTCCTCTTTGATGCATGCAATTAAATTCTTCACATTAGTGAAGAAATTTTTAAGACTACAAATTTCTATTAAAAAACTTAACTAAGAACTATGACTAACAAATGCTCCTAGCTTGACACCATCCTTGGAAATGGCACCAAAAATGGCTCACTTCACAATAGGTGTATAATAATCATGCTCAAGGCCATGCTTAGGAATAGTGTATTCAATCTAAGGATTATTTTTCCCCACCATGAGGTGCATTTAATCTAGTTAACCCAGGGATGTATACTTGTAATGATCAGCATAGTATGTGCACTAGGTCTCTTAATCTTCCATTATGCTTATGTTGCAGGAAATTAAAATGCAAGGAAAGAACCTACACTGATGCTATAGGAAACTAACACACTTAACTCTTTACTCAAATGAATACTGGAAGTACAATGAAATGTTAACATATATTCCAACTCAGTTCATCTACTATAATTGTTCTTATAGATACTACAGGAACATTCATAAAGTATGATGCTATAGGAAGGAACTTAAAAATTCTTCTTGCAAAACTAAGGATGCTTAAAAAACAAATCTACACTACTCTAATCTAATCCACCTCCCAATTGGGCCCCCTTGGTTGGCTTTTGCTAATCTACTAGCATAGAATGTAAGCCCTGAACTATTTCATTACATTTCAGAAATTCATTACATGGGAACAATACATAGAACTATAAAAAAAACTCACTACAAGAGTTAATAGTTTCTTTTCATAAACTTTCTTCTTCTAATCACTAACACAATTGGTCTGATCCCTATAAATAGAAGATCAACACTTATTTCAAAATAGAAAAGCAAACTAACTATCCATAAATCTGTAGGAGGAAAAGAAGGAAAGATAACAACTCAAGGAGGGAATAATAGAGTTTAGATAACTGCTTTGACATAATGATAAATGCAGAGAATATAGCAAGTCTTCATAGCTCCTCTATACTCACAACCATGTCCTTCGGTACTATTATAACTTTTCCACCATGGCTAAACCTCAACATCTTTTCTTCTTGAATGCTATTAGTCATCTTCAACATTCATCTTTGAATTCTTCTAATCATCTTCAGCTTCATTGCTAACGGGTTAGTTATAATGCAAAGATATTTACAAATAAGCATTATCAAATTAAATTCAAATATTAGGACACACATTCTGATGGTTATATAAAATACTACATTATATATATAATGCTGGCAAAATATGGCATACTATCTACCCATAGGTTAATCATCGGCTAAGGTAAACATAAGTTCACAAATGCCTTGATAAAAATAAAATAGAGTGTTAAACAAAGTGTTTAAAACTATCATAAAATAGAGGCAATAATTAGCCTCATCAACTAGTCTTTCTCCTAAGAAGAAAACTCCTCCACTTGCACTTTTCCTATCATCCATATTTCCTTCCCAATCAACATTAATATACACTTTCACTTCAAAATATCCATACTTTTTTCCCACAAATTATAGTCTTTGATTTCTTTTACATATCTAAAGATTCTCTTCACAATAGTCTTATATGTTTCTTTAGGATTAGAACAAAATGTGACCATAATAAAAAAAAACATATGCAATTTTAGATCTTCTATAAAAAAAAAATATCATATCTTATCAATCATTGGCATATACAATTTCTTATTTACCTCACTAGATTCATCATCCTTTGACATTTTGCATCCACTTATCATCAGTGTACCAACTAGTCTTGAGTCTTCAATCCCAAAAAGATTTAGGATCTCTTTGATGTACTTTGATTGTGTCCTATATATCTAATATTTAGTTTGTATAGCCTATAATATAATGAAGAATTTGATCTCTATAATAATTGACATTTCAAATTCCTTCCTCATTTCATCATAAAATTATCTACAGATCATCACCTCCAAAATTGATATAATCAACAAAGATCTCAACAATTAATACTTGATCTTTTGATTTACTCTTCAAATACATACTATAGTTTTCACTATTTCTAATGAAACCCACTCTCATTAGATAAGAGTAGAGTCTTTTATACCATGTTTGGGGTGCATGTTTCAAATCATACAGTGCCTCATTCAACCTACATACCATGTGTTTTTTATTTTCATCACCATATTCTTATAGTTGTTCAAAGTATACTTCTTCAAATATTCCATTAAAAAATGTAGACTTTACATCCATTTGATATACTTTTAAACCATTATGAGCTTCATATAAAAGTAGAATTCTTACACCTTTGAGACTATCAATATGAGAAAATGTATCACTATAATCAGTGCCTTCACCTTGAGCATAACCTTTGCACAATAGTCTTTCTTAGTTCCTTGTCACATATCTATTCTCCTTCAACTTATTCTTGAAAATCTATTTTTTATCAATAAGTTTTTTTCTTTAGGTCCCGGTACTGTTGGGGTTTTAAAACTACCAGGCAACTAAAAACCTAATACCAGGATGCAGAGGAAAAATCTCAATATAGGGTTAGCTACTTCTTATATTCAAATGAGAATTCTTCAGATCTAGACCCAACATTAATAGAATCACAAGGATTCTCTAGTCTTCAAGATCTATAGGGCTTAGGCGGGTGCACCTTAGGGATTAGAATGACTAAGTACTTGATATTTTCTATTATACTTCACCCATAGATATTCTTTTCATCATAGATCAATCCCTTATAGGATAAATGATCATAATTCTTATTGAATTTGCAAATAACTCCTAATTACAACAACTAACTATGACACACAAAGAACTATTCCAAATAAGTGTTGAAAAAAAGTTTTAATCTTCAAATAGTAAAATAAAATTTTACTTGATTTTAATTTTATGCTTCATGCAACCCCATGATTTCTTCAATATGCAACTAAATAAATGATCAATGCCCTATCCATTGGTATTCAAAGTCTACCTAGAAAACTTTGACCAAGTCAATTTCCTTACAATCAATTATATCAATAATTAACCCTAAACCCCATTCTTATAAATATCCTTCTTATATGACTGGAAATCCTACCAATTTATTGAAGCATTTACTTAATTCCTTGAATTAAAAGAACCAACAAACTAATATACAACCTATCCTAGTTGCATTAAATTGTATAAACCTTTCTCATGCAATCCCAACATAACCAGCACATAAAAATGGAGATAGAATTTAGAGAAAACATAAATGGTAGAACATTCCTTTTGTATTAATTCTCCTTGAAAATCATACAATACTGAATTAAACTTAGAAATACTTCAATACATGACAACTTATCATTCAATGTTCACTTCTAGGCTTAGATTTGAAGATGAATACATCACAAAAGTTCAACACAAAGACTGATTGGACCAAATGCAAATAGCATAACACTAAAAATTAAATAGATTTTAGATCTCAACTCCACATCTTGGAAATCCTTTTATAGGAAGGATTACAACAAGCTTTAGATGGGAGGACACTTGTAAAAATTCAATGGAAAGAAAATACAAAGATATTTTTCATTTGATTACAATACAAAATATTCTTTGTACTTGATCAAAATTATGGATTGTAGTTGCAAAATTGGTAGGTGTCATTTTTAGTAGGTATCTCTTAGACAATTCTATTTGTCTTCATCTCCTATCACCATCCATTCCTTTTATTTGTTCCTTGCACCTTTAACTACATCCTAACTACACCTTTTCATTATACTAGTAACTGTTACTAGATGGTAAGGCTTTGATGTCTCCAATAACTTCCCATATAGGAATACATATATCCACATCCAACCAGGTGGCATTTCTAACTGCATCCAACTCATCTAGGTATTTGATCCATTTGGCATCAGTTATTGTCTTAACCTCAATAGTTATTTTGGACATCTTTTCCTCTATCTTGTAAAGCACATCAATTATATCATATACCATTGTAACACTTGCCTCATTATTGGAATAAGATAAAAACATGGGATGATCAAGAATATTATGAAGAGAAGATGACCACTCTACCCAGTCTTTCATCTTACAATCATTATCCAAAATTGTAGGCACAAAACCATGTGTACCTGCAATAATTGTCTTCATCTTATTTTGGATCAGCTGCATTTTGCCACCAAAAAAAAAATTTAGATCATTTAATTTATTAATCATATTTTTGGTGTTTAAAATGGTTAACTTTGGCAAATTCTTATTTTGTACCACCATGTGTACCAAATTATCAAAAAATGGAGTATATGGCCCCATGTAGTGAAAAGTGGAGATAATAGAGCAATAGCCTCTAAACATCTATATTTTGCACCCTGCAATGTAAAATAACTTCTATGCACATTTTGAGAGATTTTTTTTAGTGCATTTATTTTGTGAATCAACAAGTTTTTGGCTATTATGATTTATGTATCCTTTCTTGCTTCCAAATCTCCCTCATCAATCTCCATTACAAGGCCTAATGTCTCCCCTATTTTAGGTGCTTAGCCTTCTATCTGAACACCTTTGTCATGGATCTCTATAGCATTTCTAATATTTTTTCAATGCTTCTACCTCTATTTCTAGCTCCTTCTAGCTATTCTTTTAGAGTATCCATTTTTTTTACCCAGTAGGGCCACTGAAGTATGCATTACTTCTTCTACAATAAGGGTCTCAAAGGCAGTGTCATACTCTTTTAATTTCTAAATAAGTATAGAAACTACCTCATCAGAGTCCCTTGGCTTTACCTAAAAATACAATTCATTTCACTTTAGTTTGAAGATGAAGCTCTTAAACTCTTATGTTTTAATGAAGTTGTCACCATTCATGAATTTAGTTGCTTCTATAATTTTATCATCAAGCATCTGAGCTTGTAACTACAAATTCCTAGCCTTTTCTTCATCCTTTGATGCTTGAGATACCAAAAAATCTTCTTCTAATGTCATCAAAATATCTACTGCCCCTTGGCAAAATTTGGAGAGCCTTTTGTTGAGCCTTTTGTAGCACTTCCACCATCTTTCTACCCATTCAGAACTCTTAGGAATGTCTTCTTTAGGTTGATCTTGTTAATGTTGATCCTCATCAACAATGACCTCAACAATAATTTCATCATATGAATATTTAGGGCCAATCTTCTTTTTTATTCCTTTAGGGACCTATGATGCTAACTCATCAACATTCTGCACACACTTATTCAATCTAGACCAGTAGTCTTCCTTGGGATAGAATCCCTTGAAGGATGGATATGATTTTCTCATCTCATGTTCAAAGCTAACAATGTCTATATACTTTATCATCCTTTCCCTATAGACATCTTCATTCAATCTACTCGCAATGACATCCTCTTCCCACATAGATTTTATAGGGTGCAAATGATATGCTCTCATATTTTTCAATGCATGTCTAATTGCATTGCAAGGGTCATAAGTTCTAGCTAGTCCAATTGGAAATTTTTAATATATGAGGTACACATCAATTTCTTCTATAGAATTCTTTCCTATTTTAAAATCTCTCAACTTGGTGCATATACATAGAAAATCCCCTTTCTTGACCAATTTTCCTAAATACTACCTATTCAATGAAATTAATTTCCAGAAAACATCTACAAATCATATCCTCTCAAGGACAAATTTAGGGAAAATGTGGGGTGGCTGAGGGCATTCATATATTATATTGATAGTATATTCTTCAAAAAAACATATTCTTCCCCAATCATGTGTTAATTTTTTACCAACACCAAACACATTTTAGGTTTAACAACCTTTCTAATACTCCTAGGGATTCTTTCATTAGTTAATCCTATCATTTTAAAGATAGGATGAACAAAATCATTGTAAAAGGAAATAACATTGGAGTATGGACAAAAAAAATTCCATACTCTTGTCCATCTTTGTACTGGTAGCCTTTCTCCCCATTCTTGTGTAGACTTGAAGAAGCTTTGATTAAACACATCAACATTCTTGAACATGATCAAATGCATGATCATTGAGTAATGTAGGAATCTAAAATTCTCTAGTTGACCTTGATAAGTAGCAATGATCTCCTCATGTATCCTATACATTTATGTTGGGATCTTGAACATTCAAAGCCATGACGTAATGTCCACCCAAGGAATTCATGATTCCATCTAAACCTAGGACCTTATTCAAGCCATAAATAGTGTTCTTGAAATACCTCTGGAAGAATTCAAGAGGCATGATCCTTTCCACTTCCTTCTATTTTGGAATCTCTCCTTTGTTTTTATGAACCTAAGGGATATGTATTTTCATTTCTCTACCCATATAGAAGTTCTTATGCTTCTCAAAATTACTAGTTAACTTAGCCACATTAATAAGCAATGTCATTGGGCCTCCTAGGTCAAATGCCTCGATGAATGTCTCTTTTTCTAAGGCTAGGAAGATTCTTATGTCCCTCCTTTAAAATGACTTGTTGATTGAATTGTAGCATTTAATTAAGGCCTTCATGAGATCTACATCTACAAAAACCTCTAGCATGATTAACTTTCCCAAATTTCTTACCCAAGGATTACAGACTAGTACCTTTTCTATTGTATTTTTGTAAAAATACCAAAATAATTTAGATCCATTCCTGTCAAGAACCTCTGCATCTCTAAAAAAGACATGGGTCCTTGAAAGTGTGATCATTTGTAATTTGTGCATTTGTAGAACCTGGAAAAATGTGTATCCATTCCTCTATGAACAAGATAAGGCTTTTTGCTGGTGACACTAGCTCTTTAATTATTACTTGTCCAATCTACTCTCCTTCTTTCTGAGCCATTTCTACAAAAAATTCAATCAACTTTGTATACTAAATGCTGAAAAATCACTAGAAATCACTCTTCGGTTTGAAATTCACTCAAAAGACTCAAGAAATTATGAAATTGGTAAAGGAAATCTTTGTGTCCTTCAAAATTTATCTATTTCTACAATGGAAGCATGAAATTAATGGCATTTAAAATCATCACACTTGAAAACCTATTATTTCTCAAAGAGCTAGCAGAATCTATTATTTTTCATATTTCATACTTCTAGTTCATGTTCTTTTATATAGCTCATATGTGGCCACTAAAACTTCTTTTATGCCTTAAAACTAACAATTGTGACAATATCCAGTTGATCGCTCATTTTCTACAACAACTATTATTTTATTTTTTCTAGTTGCAACCATGCGCATAGGGTTACCTTTCAAATTTTTTCAACCTTGCATCTTATCTCTTTAACTATTGAGTCTGGCTGTGATTGCCTTTGTTCACTCCTTTGTAGTTTCATTTTACTTTACCTTTCTGACCTATGCAATCTAGCAATGACTACTTTATTTACCATTTTGTATCTTCATTTTCATTTATTCCTTAACATCTTTCATGACTGTGATGCTATGACATTTCACATTTTATTACCATCACTTCTTCGCAACCACTAGACAAGATGTTCATTCTAACCATACAATGTCGTACCAAGCAGTTTTCTTTAACATTTTCTTCATTTTGAAAAATTGCAACTTAACACTCTGACTATCTATGGAACCATGCAAGAGTGTGATAAACACTTTTAATTGAAAAATTTTCTTTGTTCACATCATTAATTCTTTACCTTAACTCTTGACCCACAAAGATACAATCAGTATTTTGTTTGACAATTATGTTTTTCCACAACTTTGCACTTTTGATCTTAACTATTAGATAAAACCTTGAAATGTTTTGCTAGTCTTTAAATTTTACCATTCTAAATGCATTTCACAAGTTTTCAACTTCAAATTTGTAACTATAGTTAAACCTTACAACAATGTGAACTTGAGCATTCGTCACTTTGCAACCTTTACTCTGAGTCAATCACTAACTCAAGTGACATAACAATGTATAAAAACTTAATTACATGATCACTTGTATGCTCCATTGCAACTTAATTTATCTTTTTTCTTCAGACCTTTGCAATCTAGTGATAAGAATTTCTTCTAATTGCTAGGCATTTTTCATGGTTTCACAACTTAGAATTCACCCTCACAACTTAACCATGCAATCATGTGAATAGGGCTATGACTTGATCATCTTCTTTTCATCATTGCCTTGTGGCTTAAAACTTTGACTTAAAAAGTGACCCTACAAAGGTGTGATTATAAGCTTTCACAATCTGGCTCCATTAACCTGAGGTTTTCTTAACTCACTTGCTAAGATGCGCTTGTTGTTAACTCTTAACCATGACTGCCTTTTCACATCCTCACAGCTTAATCTCCATAGTTTATTTGATCCTCTACAATGTTACACTAACACTTTAAAGTTGAATTTTCTCTTTATCACAACATCACCACTTGAATTACCTTAATTAAAAAATGACTTCCAATGATGCGCTCTTGATTATTTTTCTTAATTGCACCTCTAACACAAACATTGTTTGTAACTATTGTGAAGTTGTGCTAAGCTAAAAGATATGTCATTCTATCTCTTCGCAACCTTAAAAAGGGTTAGTAAGTAGAATAGGGTGATGTTGCAATCATAGAGACTTCACAACATCATGACTTAAAAGACATAAGAGATCATGAAATATATAATCAGTATTAGCTCAAAACATAGGGATATAAAGATATAACATAAAAGACTTTTTATATATCCCTTTCTGAATTGCAAATCAATTTTCAAATGAACTCAATCAAAACTAAAGATAAAAAATTTCCCTTAGGGTTTTTCTATGAGGGTTACACAAACTTCAAAAACCCTAAGCAAGGGTAAACACAACTCTTTTCCTAATTTTTCACAAATTTTAACAAGATTTCAGGCAAGTGAAAATTTAGGCCAATAGTGGCTCTTGTAGATGGTCAAAAATGGTTCACATCTACAATTTCATCACATTTTCATAATAACTCATTCCACTTTATCATTCCACTAACTCCAATCTTTTGGCCAACTTGATCATATATCAACAGTGTCTGTCATCATTTGTATCCTCTTTTACATTGATTTCATATCATTTCAAAACTATTTCAAATCAATAGAGAATCATATCAAATCAACTTGAAATCACCCCAAATCAACTTGGCATCACCTAGAATTAATCTTAATCAACCTAAAACATGTCAAAAATCCCAAATCTATCACTATTTGTCCAACCCTAGGCATTGTCATGGCTCTCATTGCCTTGGAAACCTATCAATCTATCAAATCTTATCAATAAGACCTTAGTACTATCATGGCTCTCAGTTCTAGATCAAACTATCATTCATGTCATCCAATCTTTGACATTGTCGGGTCTCTTAGTGTCAAATCATGCCATTTTCAACCATTTAATAACATTGATAGTGTCCATTGATGTTACTTATCAACCAATCTCGATCTTATAGCATTTTACAATGTCAATTAAATGTTGTGTGTCCTTAATTCATTTCTTGTGTCCTTGGCATGTTATCAATTTCATCAATCGATAAATTTAACCATGGCTTTGGTCTATCTATCATCATCCTAGCCAATCTCCATTATCATCACATTTCATCAAAGGATATTGTCGCACTTGTTTAACCAAATTGGCTAATCATCTACTA
Organism: Cupressus sempervirens; assembly: GCA_028749045.1. Taxonomy (NCBI): domain Eukaryota; kingdom Viridiplantae; phylum Streptophyta; class Pinopsida; order Cupressales; family Cupressaceae; genus Cupressus; species Cupressus sempervirens. The sequence continues at coordinate 403,795,528 of CM053785.1, forward strand.
ATTTTCTCTATAGCACTAAATAACCCATAACTTAATCCTATGTCATTTTATTAATTGTTCTTCCTAACTAACATCCTCAATTAATTAATTTTATTAATTAATTGATCCATTATTCATGAACCATGGAAATTCTCAATTTCTTAAGTCATATTTTCCTCCATTAATTCCATTTTTACTAAATTTTATTTGTGTGGAATAAGGGATTTTTAATTCAATTATTCCACATGATATTGACATCATCATGACAAATGGGCATGACACATCACAGATTCTCCATTTACACTTGGCTAAGATATGTCATAATCCATATATTGTTATTCTCTTATGCATATCTATATTTGGCTTCCATTGTTATAGATTCTTGGCTTTAAGTGGGTTTGAGGTGTCATATGATGCGTCATAGATCCTCTTCCATTTATAGCCACATTTGACTTCCAAAGCATCATACAATCCTAAATTTGGCATCTTCTGTCATATGAGTCATGGATTCTCAAAGGAATCTCTTGCCAAGTCACATATCCAAGGTGACAATTCCAATGCTCTCATCTTGCTAATTGATTATAAAATGAGCATTCTTCCTCTCATTTCTTGTCCCTAGCTTCTTAGTATTTTTTCTTTTTCTCTCACACTAAAATCACATCTTCTAGTATTCCCATGGCATTATCACCATCTTAGGCTTTTTCTTCAAAATTGTGTGCACTATAGGCAATTTGGAGCTACATCATATGGAGAAGTGTAATGCCCCGCCAAGGGATCCAAAGAATTAACCTAGAATTTCACTAAGTTTGGTAACATTTTTTTTTTTGAAAGTAAATACCACATAAAACTTATTCACAATAACGGAAGCAACAGCAGTGTCCATCTAAAGAGTAAACATAATATGCACAATAGGTTACATTCTTTAAGATCCCTTAACGTTGGATTACATACATAAATACAACATCCACATGAAATAATAATGATAAGTCCAATGTTCAATTATTACATATCCAACTACTCATTCATCCACTGTACATGTCACAGGGTATGAAGGCTAAAAAGAATATACATATGTAGAATAAGTTACATCATCCTATTCTAATCCATGATACATCAAAGTAAAGATAATCACATGATACTCATGATACATCATCATAAAAGTCATTTACATCCATCATAAAGATAAAATAAAATAAACTAAGTGCACGGTTCCTCCCAACCATTAATAGCATCATTAGACCATCGTGGGCCCTAGCCATCCCTCCGTGCGTAACATCCCAAATCATCGAAGAGATCATCGGTATTAACATAGTAGGAATGTCACTCCTAATAAATACAAAATCATATGTAGAAAGTAATCTAATATGCAAATATAAGCATAAGATAACATCATCTAACATATGCTAATCATCAATGAAAGGATACATATCCACCATCATGAAGGACGCATCAGCCATGATGTCTCAATGAATCTCAAATGATAAGAGTGGAAAATACACTACCACCCGGCCACGTGGTACCTAAGTGGTCCACTCCCACCGTGCTAAGGAGATAATCTCAAGTCCCAAACAGGCTATCAAAAATCACATAGCGCAAGTCTCTAAAGTCTAGGTATACTAACTCAAAGGTTCCAATCACAAAACAGACATCTACTTCCCAGAGGCACACAATGACATGTAGGAACCTACTATGCAAGCAGGAAAGTGTCATCGCATTTATCTCATACAAGTTACCCTGGCAGTTAGCTAAACTCCACGGGTCCATACAGATCTCATGCGGCCACTAGTATCCTTTCATATTGACAAGGCATACTATGGAGTGCAAGGTCGCAACCATGCATTCTCTCTACTCCCATCCTAGCCTATACAAGCACTCAAGGCATGGGCGAGAACCAAAACTTTTATCTTTTTAGGTTCATTTAGTTAGTATTAAGTGTGAATGTTATCACTTATTAATCCAACTTACAATGAGTTACCCTGGCAGCCTCTTAGGGCCCCGGCCCCCATTGCAAGCCACTTCCCGACACTACATGCAGATATCCTACCCTAATGCTCATGGTATCATAATCATAAAGAAAGTCCATAAAATCATCAAATATCCACAATAGGAATCATCAAATATCCATGATAAAATCATCAAATATGCATAAAAGCATCAAATCTCTATGAGCAATATCCTTAGAAAATCATGACTACAACAGCTCTCTATTGGCAACTGAAGTATCACTGATAATCAAAGTATCCATTGGTTCTTAATAACCAGAATATATCTCAAAATAGATCATCATATCCATTGGTTCTCAACAAGCAACCAAGAATATCTCAAAACATACTGATCGAAGACTCCAAAATGGTTGAGTCATACATGTCACAACATGACATCATCAAGAATAAATCCACATATTAGTCCCATCATGGCGACTAGAATATATCCAAGGATAACTGATCGATGACCAAAAATAATGGTTAATTCAAGGGTCTCAAACATAAGATTCTCAACTATAACAATCAGTATACACAACCAATACATAGAGCATTCCATCACATAATCATGGTTGGGTTTATAAAGATCGAGAAATAAAACATCATCATGACATCACAATCACATAACCCCCAAGCCTCTAGTAGACGTCCTATACTGGTCAACACTAGTCAACCCAAAACCCAAAACATTAACATAAGGAATACACAATGTAAACACATGTTTTGATTTTGCTAAGTGTTCAAATTTAAATTCAAATTCCAAATTTCAGTTTATGTTTCCAAGTTTAGAGAAAGAATTTAAAGAGTCCCTTATGTACGTTTTTCCCCATGTACTATTTTTGAATAGATTAAAAGTTCCCTCTAAACTTCAATTTCCAATTATAATATTTAAATAACGTTTCCGCCAACTTTAATTTCCATATACTTTATATATCTTATAATCTTAAACTATTAATTAAATCTTAATAGTTTAAACTATAAAATTACAAAACTATTCATCATTATAAAAGATGAACTCTTAAATCTTTTATCAACAATTTTGAATCTTCTAATAACATATTTACATATTAGATATATACATACATATATATATATATATATTTATTTATTTATTTATATATTTATATTTAAATATATACATATATACATATATAATATATAATATTATTTTCACATTTTATAAAAAAAAACCAAATATTATTAATTTCGATTCATATCACATAATAATAATAAAAATGAATAACAAATTTTCTTTTAACAAGCCGAATTGCCTTAGCCGTCAGCTGTCACCGAAGTGACACCTGCCGCGGGTACCCTGGTAACGCAAGTACCCTGCGACTATTACTATCACGAGTACACTGCGTAGCAGGTACCGCGCAACCATGCTGAGCACGGGTACAGGGTGCGATTCCACCCCCACCCAAATGTGCATTAATATATATGTTTTTTAAACATACAATCGCAGTGCAATTTTATAAATTGCGAAATACGTTTATTAAAATGTTTCCGCCCACAGTAAGGGTATCTGACTTTTAATTCATATGAATATATTATATATATACATATGTATGTATATATATATATATAATAAGGTATATGTATATATATATGTATATATATATATGTATATATATATATGTATATATATATATATACACATATATATATAATATACAGAATCACGGTATATTTATAAAAATGATAATTTATAAATACAAGCTTTCATTTTCAGAATCTCTCTATGAAACATTTTTTTTTTTTAAAAATTGATAACTAACTCTAATGGGTTTGTCCATGAATTGCAAACCTAGCCCGTGTTATTTTCAGATCTAAGCATATAGAATCCTCACATAAATTTTATTTGCCCAAATTAAAAATGCATAATGAAGACATATGGAAGACACGAAGAAGACAGGGGAAAGCAAGATGCAGAAGTAGCATAAGTGAAACACAAGAATCTACCCAGATTCTGATGCTAACTCGCTCTTCCTCAGATAACCCATAGAGCAAGCTCCCCTTCTTCAGAATTACCGAATCCTCCAATGCTTCAATTGTTCTCCACACTATCCACGCTATCCACGCTATGTCCAAGCTTCTAAGGAATGCCCGAATATAAAGAGCTCTCAGGAAAACCCTAGAATGCTTCTAGAACCAGTTGGAAGATGTCACCAACTAAGCATCGGCCTTTTTCCAACCTTTTTGATAAGCCCTGGGGTTGTAGACACCATGTGCTCAATTGAGGCACTAACCCCTGTGTTGTTGACACATGAAAAATGGAGAAATGCGTTAATTTCCAAGCAAGCTTATAATTCCAATTAATTTTTAATTAATTTCCATTTAAATATTTATAACTCCCATTTTAATTTAATAACTTTTATTTTAATTTTTATAACTTTTATTATTATTATTTGTTTATTAATTTATTAGTATTTTATAATTATTATTTATTTTAATTTTCTAATTTTCTTTTTATTTAATTCTTTTCTCTCAATTAATTCTCCTTGAATTAATTATAATCAAAATATCAAAAATCATGATATTTAATCTTCTCAAATAATTAATTTATTAATTAAATCTATTTGTTAAGATTTAATTAACAGAAAATTCACCACAGACCTTCATGACAAAATATGAAAACCCATCATAGGTCAATTCATACAAAACTAGTCTAAAGGATTAAAAATCACGAAATATGTCATCTGACACATTCAGTGGGTGCTCAACTCTGATACTTGTCCTAACTCACTAGGACAAATGGTTTTAGGGTTTGGGATTTGGACTTGAGAATTTACCTCCCTTCTCTTATCATTGAGATAGTATAATAGGGTACGCTCATCCTGGCAATTCAGGGAAGTTGATACCCGGTACCTACAACCTGCAGAAAAACCATGCATGTACATACAATATATATAGTGCTAAGCTAAACAGGAAATGGCAGGAAGTGGAGCATCATGTAGATCCCGACTAAGCAGGTGACTATGACTCCCTTCCTTAACCACATCAGAAATGTCATACAATAAGAAAACACACACACCATACACATGCAAGTATGGGGTAAGTATCCATAATAAAACACATAAAATAATAAACCATCTAACTAATCATCAACAATAACTGAAAACAATATAATGATCATCATACATGCATGAAATGTAAAGTCTAAATGATCTCATCATGTAACAACTGAATCCATAACATAATGTCAGATAGTCTCAAAACAATACCACTAATCCATCAAAGTCTGATAATAATAGCAACAAAGAGTCTAGAAAAGATGTGAACAAGGGTAGGCGCTACAAGAAGAAAGAAGGACATGGGAGCTACAAATAAAAGAAGGGGTTTTAACCTTATGTTTCTTCCTTTTTGTTTATTTGGCTTTCATGGTAGACTCGAGGGTGTTGATGTACATTTGTTGAGTTTGTGATTTTCTCATAGTATGTTAGACATTAGCCTATTTTTTGGTCCTACAATTGGTGAACCCAACATGAACATGCTTAACTAACTTGGGTTTCTTGTGTTTGTGCTTGTAGGTGTAAGGAAGGAGCTTACTTGGAGGGTTATAATGCTTGTTCTCTCTCTTGTATCATACCTAGTCTAATTAGGAGGCCTAGTAATATGATTTTATGATCTCATTTATGCATTCTATTAGCTTACTATCCTAGGGTGAATTCTTCTCTATCAAGGCACACTTGGGACCCCTAGGAGGCATTTTTAGGAGCCTAGGAGCCACCATAACCCCCATCTATTTTTCCTACCTTACCAACTACACTTAGAAACCACCAACTACACCCTTCTAGGTTCCAATTGCACCAAGGGCACTATTTTCACTATTTGAGTACACTTGGGAGGGCAGAGCTCAAAAAATTAGTTTCTGGGTATTGTTTAGGGCTCAATTCCCCATAGTCTACACCTGGTCTCCCAACTATGCCCAAAAACTATCAACTACACCCTTTTGGTCCCCAAGTGCACCATGGGTATAGTTAGCACTATCTAAGCACACTTGGGGGCATCCTGAGCCATTCTGGCCTTCTGGGGTGCAGTCTGCTCTGTCAAAGTGCACTTGGTTCACAGAAAGCACATACATAACTCAAAATTTATATCTAGGGTTTCTATTTCTTTCTAGGACCTAGAGTAGATGTTTTTGTGTTACTAATGGTCTATTTGCAGCATGTGGTGATCATTAGATGAGGACTAATCATTGAAAAACTACTAATTCTTGTTTGCAAGATGTTGTCGAAGACCCTATGTGTTTGTCAAAACCATGTGTGTGGATTTCCTAGATTAAATAACACTTCATTTAGTGCATAAAATAAACTTTTTCTTTCTTTCTTGGCATTTCTATAATTTTTAAAACCCTAGGGGTTAGATGGATGTATCCTCTCCCCTCGCCATTCATGGATCTTGGGTGTAAAAGAAATCCATGTGACTCCTATAGGAAGCCTGCCTTGGACCAAGATATCTAATATTAGGTATGCCAGAGGATGACTTCAGAGTGGTAATAGGCCAAAAGCTAGGTCAATGTTCTAGCTGCTATATAAATCTCAATTATAGTGAACATTTTTAGTGGTATTGCTACATGATAGCTCTCCTCAAGTATGCTTGTGGTGTGTCAAAACCTAGTTCTTGGGACTGGGAGACCTTCTAAGGAATTTTATCATTCACTTGTAGAATAGAATGCCCTTACTAAAAACCTTGTTTTAGTGGCCAAAATCCTTTCTATCACTGGCTCAAGGGGTCACCCATGCCCGTGAAGACATCCTACATTCTCATAGTCCTTAGTAGAGACAATAGTCCCTTGGGAAGTCATGCCCCTTGGGAAACAAATCTTGCTAGCCCTAAGAAGTGAGTGCACTATAAGGGGGAGCCTGTGGTGCCAAGATCCTAAGTTTTCTACTCTAGATAAGTGTGGTTGAACTTTGGTTCAATTATAAATTTAGTGGATACAGTCCTAAAGCCTAGGTTGGGGTGTGTTTGTTCACTTTTAACAATAGCTATTCTTGTCTTGATGTGTCTCTTGTGCATGTAAAACATTAATCAAGATAAAAGTCAATTTGAAAATTTACACCTTGGAAGCTATTAAAACCTTGCCAAAACATCAAAAACTATCAAAATGTTACAACCATTGTCAAACTTTGAAAACTTTGGTCCAAAACCTTCAAAACGTTGAAAACAAGGAATACTACATCCCCAGAAGTGCTTGGCATAACCTATTCCCAATTGCATAACACCCACTTGAATTCACCTTAGTTTGAGCCTCATACTTGCATCATATAGGCTTCATCTTGCATATTTAAGTCCTCATTTTGTATCCCTTATCTTTCATATTGCATTCATTAGGGTTTAGTCTACATTCTTTGCATTTCAACCTCAGAATCTACACTTTGCATCTTCCATCTTGCATCTTTGCATACCCAAACCTCATCTTAAACATTGTAACCATCATTTTATGTGTCTTAACCTTCATTCTACACCTTTATATTGGTCTTAGCACTATCCTCTACTATTTAGCTCACTGTGACATCAATCTGGAAATCTTAGCACTCAAAATTGCCTTAGTTTCAGCCCAATTTCCCAACTGCGCCTTGAAACTACCAACTATGCCCAAACTTTCCCCAAATACACCATAGGAATATTTGGTACTATTTAATTTCACTTGGTGGTCTAAGGATCTAGTTTGGGCTTCTTGACAACATTTAGAGACTTCAGAGGTGTCCTTAGGTACCTGGATAGGTCTCCCTGTATTAGCATGCACTGATCTATATTATGCACCTCATAACCTTCATTTTCTTCACTTAGGACATCATTCCTTAGATAATAACCTTCATTCTACATCTCCTATCCCATCATAATTTCAACCCCAACATCCTGGCTCTCTAGTAGAAAAACTTGGGAACCACCCAACTCAAAATCTGCAACCATTCAACCTTGCCTCCCAACTGTGCCATGAAACTACCAATTGTTCCCAAACTAGCCCTAACTATACCATAGATTAAATTGGTACTATTAGAGCACACTTGGTATTGTTAGAGTGTAGTTGGGCACCTGTATGACCATTTTGGGCCTCCAAACTACATTTTGGGACCCTTAAACTACATTAGGAAGCCTCCATAGGTCCTCATTCTGCATATGACCCAAAATAGCATCTTGCACCCAAGACTTCATTTTTCATCTAAGGACCTTTGTATATTTCATATATTCTTAGCATGACCATCATTTTGAGCCCCCTAAATGTCATTTTGAACCCAAAACCTTTGAATTTAGTCAAAAATTTGAACAAAGAATGAGTCCTAGAGTATCTCCTAGTGTTGATGGATGATGGATCTTGACTAGTCCTTTTGTCTTTTTTATCATTTTCTTTTATCAAACTATGTCTATGTCTTGATAGATTTGACCTTGTCATCTTTATCAACTTGATCTTTTTGTCTTTTATCACTTTTTGGTCAAGATCCAAAGTTCATCTTCACAAGGTTAAACTCTTAGACAAGGTACTTTCCAAAGATTTCACTTAAGTTCAAAACCTTGCATATACCCTTATCATTAGCATAATAATATTCCTAGTTTCCTTAAATGTCATTTTGACTTACCCTAGTGGTATATCCCACCTCATCTTGCATTGTTTAAAACCCTAGCATCATTCCCACTATCAAACTTTTTCAACTTGTCTATCAACAAACTTGTCTCCTTGGTCACTTATCCTCATTTTTCATATCCCAAATGTCAAATTTATCAACCCTATCACACCATCCCTTTCATAGTCTACCTTTCATACACCAACCTCTAATCATTTTGCATACCATAGGGTCATTTTCATCTCCTTTAGTCAAACTTCAAAGTGCCATTTACATTTGCATTTGCATAGTTTCCCTAGGAAATTTACACCTTGCATATCAAAAACCTACCTCATTTGGCACTTTCCTAGGTTGCATGATATCCCTAAATACTTAAAAATCCAAAAAACACTCATATCTTGCATACCCACATCCTAATTATCAAATTTTGACATGTTTTACCAATGGCACACTTTAGGTGCACAGTTGGTAGTTTCAGTGTGAAGTTGGTAGTTTTAGAGTACACTTGGTAATCAAGGATTTAATCTTAGGTTCCAAAACCCTAATCTACACTTCCACAACCTTCATTGCATCCCAAAACCCTAGAAAACACTCAAAATCACTCAAATCATTCATTTTCTACATTTTAGGCACCCCAACACCTATGTTTACCAATTGCATACCTTATGCTTACTAACTATGTACCTTCAAGGCCCCAAGTTCACCAAGGGTGCACTTGGTATTGTCTATGTGTAGTTGGTAGTTTAGGTGCACACTTGGGAAGCAAGGAGTCAATTTAGGTTTTCCTCCACTATATTTCCATCCTTAGGTATCATGCCAGCACTCACTAGGACACAATCAGCTCAGAGAACCAAAGAACTTTACCAACCCTTGTTTTCTAAGATGCCAACACAACTATAACCTTGTCCAAGACAAAAGAAGAGCAAGAAAACTCAACAAACATTTGACAAAGACCAAATTGAGGCATCACAATTGTTACTTGCAAACCCCTTAAATATGTATCAGGATCATCATAATCAAGAGATGACACAAAAAACCCTAAGAAACACACCTACTATGAGGTTTCCTTCAGAAACTTCCCCTACACATGGGATGTTTCAATGGAGTCCTAACTTTGAACCTATATTTATGCCAATACCACCCAAATGTGGAAGTGTACTAACCACACTTGAGGATGAACAAACACATTCCTTTGAATTTAGCAAACCCAACATGAGTACCTTCAACTCTAATACATCAAACACAGAAAAAGGTATTGAACACCTAAGTGATGACTCTGACACTGATTATGGCATCACTAATGAATAAATGGCTAGGGCATGTCAAGACAAAAAATTCTACAAGAACTTCAAACTTTTGGCAGCCCAAGAAATTGTCACATTTAATCCACACTTGGACGAACCTAAGTTCAAACATCAAACCAATAAAATAATTGAAAACATACAACCCATGATCAATTTCGACTTAGATAAGGGAAAACAACATTTGGAGTTTTCAAACACAATTATAGAACCTATAAGGTCCCATCAATAATCAAGCATCAAAATCCTCCAAAGTACATTTGAACACATCAACATTAATCCCTTATTTGATGAACCATAGCCAATAAAGGGAAACAAGACTCTACCTAAATGTCCCAAAAGGATGTTAAGACTTGAACTCAATCACATGACAAAACAATAAGATGTGTGTAAAGGGACTTGTTCTCTAGGGATGCTAAACATACCTTCTTTGGAGGAAAATCAACAAAGTGCACCTTTGCTCCTAAGTCTACCAAGTGTTATGACATCAAATTTTATGTAGCCTCCCACAAATACACCATGTGAAACATCAATTGCAACAATCCCTATTGACACACAAAGGAAAAGTCTTATTGACATTAGACCTATTCTCAAAAGGAATGTGCCTCATTGTCAAATAAATATGATTTCCCAAGGAGAAACATCTAACACACAAAGGTACCAAAACAATAACCTAAACATGATGTTCAATTCTCAAGGACATAGCCAACTCCCACAGTAACATCAACCTACAGTGGTATAAGGACATAACATTTCCAATGCACAACCAATTATAAATCTAGTCAACAGACATTTGACACATCAACAACAACATCAACCACAACAAGAACCTCAAGTGGTGCAAGGATCTAACATACCTAACATGCACTCCAATGTAAACCCATTTGACTTACATGCAATGTACCAACAACAATTCCAACAAGAACAAGCCATGTTTGCTAAACAACAAGAGCAACTAAAGCAATAGTTAGAATACCAAAGATGCCTTGAGAAACAAATTTCATACCAACAACACTTGTTGCAACAACAGCATGCACCATAGATATTGCTACAACAACAGTCAAATACATGGTCTCACATGAAACCAATAGAGGTATCTCAACAACAAATGGCACAAGAACTACCACAAAAAATGGCACAAGAAAACCACATGATACAAAAATTGCAATCGATATTGCAACAAGTACTACAACAAATACCACAACAAGTACCCCACCATCTATCACAACAAGGACCCTTTTGTCTTCAAGGTACTAACATACCTCCACCACTTAGTGACACATCACCAGACTCATTAGATACAGAAATGTCAGAACTAAGTAGACATAGTTCTTGCCATAGCAAATGGTCTACTCATAGACATAAAAGACTTGAAGGGAAGGCTATCATGCAAAACCCTAACAAAGAATTACCACAAAAATTCAAACAACTTTCCAAACAAATCAAGGCATTGGGAGTCCAAAAGAAATAGGCTCTAAAGGGACCTAAATCCTAATTCATTTGATAAAATTTTGTATATGCCTCCATTCCCAAAACACTTTGAGGCTCTAAGGTTCAAAAAATAATAAGGAAAAGGCAACCCTATCAATCACATTCGAGAATTCTGTGACTCTTGTACCAAACTCAGTGATGAGCCCACCTACCTCATGAGATTGTTCCCTCATTCTCTAGGTGGACCCACACTTGAATGGTACTCCAAACTGCCTAGTACTATCAAATCTTGGTCAGAACTTGTAGAAAAGTTCATCTCACACTTTATCTTTAGCATTACAAATGAGGTGACACTCTCCAATTTGTGCTCAACTAAACAAAAGATGGGAGAGCTATTTAACAAATTTTTACTACATTGGAGAAGCTTAGTTAGTCAATGCTCCCTAGACAAAAGGACATAAGACCTCATCATGTTTTTAGCTAAAGTATGCAATACAAGACCTTATTGATGATGGTGTAATCACAGGTGATCCATCAGTGCTAGCATCTAGTTCTGGTCACACTATCTTCAAAGATTCTTTGGGTAATCATGAAAAAGAGAAACCTAGTTCAAACTCAAACTCACAAGCTAATGTGAATGATACATGCACTGGATATGACTACACCATCAGATGTTTCAATGAGTCCAATTCTCACATATCCACATTCACCTTAAAGGCTGAAGACCCTCATTGCATTATTACTACATGTCATACCAAGATCACCCTACTTGGAGCTCCATCTAGACCTACTACTTCTACTAGATCTGCACCCTCTAGTAGACCTACTGCTCCTACTTCATCTAATTATAGCCTTTTTGAATAGCTCGGGAAGACCCCTGTGCAAATATCCATCTTGGACCTACTGCGTGCATGTCCCCAACATTAGAAGATCTTAGATTAAGCCCTTAAAGAGTCAATAGTCCCAAATAACATTGATATTTCCCAGTTCCAAGCCATGGTCAGGAACCTATCTACATCACAACATATCACCTTTTCCCCTTGGGATATTCCTAAAGATAGACCCAACCACAATGATCCTCTTCACCTCAAATTCTTTGTCCATAATGTTAAGGTGAGACGTGTCTTGATAGATGGAGGAGTAGGACTGAACATTTGTACTTTGAAGGTTGTCAAGGGTTTCATTTATTCCAAAGATGATGTGGATCCCTCTTGTAGAATCACCATAAAGGCCTATGATGATGGTGAACACTTCTCTATGGGGGTCATCATCTTACCTATCAGATTTGGTCTAACTACTAAGAATACATTATTCTAGGTCCAAGATATAGAAATGAACTGCAACATGATACTAGGACACCCTTGGATCCATGCTATGAAAGTGGTTCCATCTACATTTCAACAATGACTGAAGTTTTCCTATGACAGTGTGGAGTTTACCATCCTTGGTTATCTAGATCCTTTCTAGTTTTGTGCAAATCTTAGAGATTCTATTGCATACCAAGTCCCATCAAACAATGAAGCACAACACATAGATTCCTTTGAGTATGTGGATGTTGATATACTCCTTAGTAAGGCCAAGGAAAAGCTAAAGATTGAAGACAATGGGTGTGGAGAATACTTTATGTCTCAAGTATCCCACATTAGGGAGTCACCAATTTCTCCCCAATCTTATGGTAAATAACATCCATTACAAGACCAACACTTTGATATTAGTACACAAAATGCCACTTCTATTGATGAGAATACATTTGTATCTATTGAGAAAGAAAAAGAACAAAAACTCACTTTGGTATCTCCTAACAAGTATGGACTTGGGTTTACTATCATGAAAAAATAAGGCTATTGGGATGTAGTGGTGTTGGATCTTAAAAATAAGGAATAATTGAAACTATCACTACAAAAGGATGACCTCATAGTTTGGGGCTTGGATTCAAACCATTACAAATAGGTCCTCCAAGTACTACGATACCTACATGTAAGACTATGGATGTTTTCAATGATGAAAAGGCATATGAGGATACCCCACCTAAAACCAAGAGTCCTCCAGCTTTTGAGCATAACCCCAATGGTACAACTAAATCTAATGCCCATATCCATACCTTCAACCAAAGCCCATTCAACATTGATGATGAGATCCCCTCAAATTATCCTAAACTGTTGGATTGGGACCAATTTGGACCACCAATTTTTTATCGATTCAAAAATGATGATGCTCTCACAATAGATGTTGGAATCTATGAAGGCATTAAAGTTGGTGATCATAAAGAAAAAATTTCTCCTAAAGTGAATGCATTGGAATATTTTGGGGAGCCAACTCCACCTTCTAGTTTCAAAGCAAAAAGAAAAAAAATGACAAGAATAGGTCTCTTGATGAAAATCAAAAGGTGCCATTAGGCCATGACAAATCAAAAGATAAGCAACTCCCAAGGATAAAAAATGAAAAATAAGATGCCATGAATATCGATGTTCCAATGTTCCATATGCCATGAAGTCTTTTTGAGTGCTCCTAATCAGCCTTTATGTAGGAAATTTTTGGTCTCAATCCTCCCAATCCTTCCTTATATCTAGTTGTTTATCCCCCAACATTACTACCTAACTCATCTGATAACCAAAATATAACCTCTATCCAAAAACCCTTTGATTACATCATCATCAGTGACATCCCACACAACATATTCATTGACCCATTTATCCTCAGATGCCTTGATTCGCAAGAGGTAGACACTATCTTACATATGGTACATAATGGTATGTCTTGAGGTCTTTCTAATGGTTTGATCTTAGCTATAGACTCAGAATTACTCTTGCATAGTTATGGTTAGTTATGGGTCAAGATATTATTAGCTAGCAACACCAACGATAGATTTTTTTTTAGCATTTGTCAGCAATGTTGTTGATTCCATCTAAAAGTCCAAAAAAATATCAAAAAAAATAGAAAAAAGTCAAAAAAAAAAGAAAAGAAAAAAAGTGAAAAAAAAGTCATGAAAAAATTGATGCTTTGATGAAAACCTGGCAAACAGGCATCTTGGCATGAAAATTTGAGTCGAGAAAAATTTCATCCAAAAGTGAAAACCTGGAAAATAGGCACTTTGGGCAAGTACCATGGTGAGAATTGGGCAAATAGGTGTCATGTGTAATCAATTGTTGCTCCTCCTTCTATCAGGATCCCATCTAATTTTTCCCCCTTTGTCATTCCCTAATCATATCCTTCATATTGAAAGACATCCCTAGTCCTTGATCATGGCCCACAAATTGGTTAATGTCTATTGTCATCTTACCTAAAGCATCACCAGTCTGTACATACTCTGTCTTGGCCTTTGTACATAGTTTGCATCTTGTCTTGGGGCATATTACCTACATGGTCCATAAGTTTTAACTTGATTTATCCATTGGACTTATCACATAACAAATTGGAGCCAACACTTGTATATGCTTTTATGATCCTTAAAAAATCCTAAAAATTTAAATACGATCTTGAAAAAACCCTAAAAATTCAAATATGATCCTAAAAAAATCCTAAAAAATTCAAATACAATCCTAAAAGAATCCTAAAAATTCAAATATGATCTTGAAAAAATTCTTAAAAAGTCACAAAATATCCTAAAATAATCATCAAAAATCATAAAACATCCTTAAATAATCCACTAAAAATCATATAATGTCCTGAACAAATTCATAAAAATCATAAAATGTCTTGAAGAAACTAGTCACAAAAACATCAAATATCCTCAAAAACCCTAAAAATCACAAAACCCATCAAAATTTTTTAATAAACCTTGTACATAATCATTTGTATAAACACTTGCACTTTCATAGAACAAAACTCAAAGCACTACAATTCAATGACAATCACACTATCTGAGAAATGTGAACAAACAATCAATCCAGTGTGTCACTATGAACCTATCAACTGAATCCACAAACAAAACCATCACATGATCAACCTATCAAACACTATCTGACGACTTAAAACACTAAAATCAAGTAATAATGGATAAGAATAGTTGTTTTCTCATGTTTTTTAGTGAGTGATTTATTTTTTCTTTTTTCTTTCTATGATCATGTTCCTATGCAACTCGATGATATGAAATGAACTATGAGAGTGGTTGGGATGGTTCATGGTCATCTTTTATTTTCTATCTATTATAATGTATTTTTGAGAGTTTGGGGCATGTATATATGCCATAGGAAGGACAAGGTCATTTTCTCTCTACATCGTTCTTGTTTACACAAAAGGTTTGAATTTGCACTTTGGCCCTTTATGTCATGATGTGTTGCATTCTATTTGCCATATCAAAATAAAGCTCTATTTGACATATAGTGAACTTTCTAAAAGAAAAAGGCTTCACCTCATTGTAATTGGTCCTCATCTCATCTCCTTGGTCTTCTTTCATTCATATCTTCATCCACCACCCTAATCATGTATTCTGATACACCAAATCATCTTCATCTTGCATTTCTACATTCCTATATCATCCTACATTATTTGTCAACCTTCTATTGCTTTCCACCAAATATAGCCTCATTCTAACCTTTTCTTGACCAAGATTGAACAAATTTTACCATGTTCAATTTATTTGACTCATGTTATGATATCTTCCCACCATTTTTGGCATGCACACAAAATTTTAGGTTATTCTAAGTCTAGTTGGGCTAATTTTGGGCTCTAGAGCCTTCTGGGGTGCAGTGTGCACTTTCAGAGTGCACTTGGGCTTCCCAAGTGCACCATGGGTGCACTTGGTACTATCATATTGTACTTGGGCTTACCAAGTGTGCACTGGGTGCACTTGAGTGCATTTTGGGCACATTTGGGGCAGTAAGCTGTCCAGAACTACTCCCTTAGCCCCTATGTTGCACTCTGGAGGCCATAACTTTTGCATTTCAACTTTGATTTTTAATCTACTAGTTGTGTTGGATTCATATCTTTGTTTTTAAAAAATTGAGCTATAATTTTCATTATTTTGTAACTTTCTTGAGTGGTAACCCTTGAAAATACTCTCGGGCTCCTGATCAACCCCCATTCTGCACTCTAGAGCCCATAACTTGCACATTTTAGCTATGATTTGTGATCCATCACTTGCTATCGTTTTTTCTTCTCATTTTCAAGAAATTGACCTATCATATACTTATCTCAGTCAATTTCTTGAGGGGGCACCCATTTATATCATCCCTACTGGGGCATGTTGTTATGGCTTTTTGTTAGCATTCTTTGACACAATGCTCTAAATCACATTGTATCAAAGAGGGGGAAAATGTAGATGCTCAAAAATGGTTTGCATCTATAGTTTCATCACATCTTCATACTAACTCATTCCACTAACTTTGATCTTTTGGCCAACTTGATCATATCTTGATAGTGTCTGTCATCATTTGTATCCTCTTTTACATCGATTTCATATCATTTTGAAACCATTTCAAATTAACTTGGAATCAGATCAAATCAACTTGGAATCACCTATAATCAGTCTTAATCAACCTAAAACATTTCAAACATCCCAAATCTATCACCATTTATACAACCCTAGGCATTGTCATGGCTCTAAATGTCTTGGAAGCATATCAATCTATCAAATCTTATCAATCTGACCTTACTACTATCATGGTTCTCAATGCTAGGTCAAACCATCATTCACTTCATCTGATCTTTGACATTGTAAAGTCTCTCGATGTCAATCATGCCATTATAAACCATTTAATAACATTGACAATGTTCATCGATGTTACTTATCAACCAATCTCGATCTTGTAGCATTTTACAATGTCAGTTAAATGTTACGTGTCCTTAATTCATGTCATATGTCCTTGGCATGTTATCAATTTGATCAATTGATCAATTTGACCATGGATTTGGTCTATTTTTCATCATCCTATTCAATCTCCATTATCATCACATTTTGTCAAAGGATACTATCTCACTTGTTAAACCAAATTGGCCAATCATCTACTAATTTTCTCTATAGGATTAAATAACCCATAATTTAATCCTATGTCATTTTATTAATTTTTCTTCCTAATTAACATCATTAAATAATTAATTTTATTAATTAATTGATCCATTATTCATGAACCATGGAAATTCTCAATTTCTTAAGTCATATTTGCCTCCATTAATTCCATTATTACTAATTTCTATTTGTGTTGAATAAGGGATTTTTAATTCAAATATTCCACATAATATTGACATCATCATGACACATGGGCATGACACATCACAAATTCTCCATTTACACTTGGCTAAGATATGTCATAATCCATATATTCATAATCTCTTACTCATATCTATATTTGGCTTCCATTGTCATAGATTCTTGGCTTTAAGTAGGTTTGAGGTGGCATATGACACATCATAGATCCTCTTCCATTTATAGCCATGTTTGACTTCCAAAGTATCATACAATCCTACATTTGGCATCTTGTGTCATATGCATCATAGATTCTCAAAGGAATCTCTTGCCAAGTCGCATATCCAAGGTGACAATTCCAATGCTCTCATCTTGCTAATTGATTATAAAATGAGCATCCTTCCTCTCATTTCTAGTCCCTAGCTTCTTAGTATTTTTTCTCTTTCTATCACACTAAAATCACATCTTCTAGTATTCTCATGGCATGATCACCATCTTAGGCTTTTGCTTGAAAATTGTGTGCATTATAGGAAATTTGGAGCTACATAATATGGAGAAGAAAGGACATGGGAGCTACAAATAAAAGAGGGGGTTTTTAACCTTATGTTTCTTCCTTTTTGTTTATTTGGCTTTTATGGTAGACTAGAGGGTGTTGATGTAAATTTATTGAGTTTGTGATTTTCTCATAGTATGTTAGACATTAGCCCATTTTCTCATCCTATAGCTCTATCTGGGGATGATGGATAACTTGTATCCATGCAATAATCAATAATTTCTACCAAAAGTAGACCACACACTTGAAACTCATGACAAATTTTGAGAGCACACTTGACTAAGCAGGGAAAATAAATAGAAGACGTAGGAAAACAACTGTGCAAGGACCAATAGAGGCTACACAAAAATATACAAAAATTTATAGAATGCATAGGGAACCTTAAACTACTATTCATGGAGACAAATAAGTATTTTAAGAAAAATACCTCTTCAAGAACTATCCATAAACTGGCAGCTCCAAAATGTCACCAGATAAGTTCTCTTATAAAATCAGAGTCTTCACCTTTGTTACCATGGATCAAATAAGGACCAAGCCAGATGGGATCAAATTTATAATGCATGCCCTTGTCTTCAATTCTAGCATTCCATAATAACACCAACTCTTTAGGCTAGAACTTCCTATTAGTCAATTTTTTTGTCAGGGAGATACTTCATATGTGCTTCTAAGATACTTCATCTATGCTTCTAACTTTGCATTTTGTGAAAAAACATCCCTCCTTGTTTCATCCAATTGTAAAATATCATCCATTCTTAGTTTCATATCCTCAACAATATCTTCATCATAAATTTGGATGAACTTATTCATATCATTTAGATTGTTCTGAGGCAATTTTTCATCAATCCCATATACTAAATCAAAGGGAGCACAACTAATAGCCTTTTTCAATATTACCTTGTCTGCCCATAATGCTAGAGGCATTTTGGAATCTCATGCTTTCTTATTTTCTCATATAATCCACTTGATGATCTTGAGTAAACTTTTGTTACTGAATTCAGCCTGACCATTTCCTTGAGGATGTAAGGTGATGATGTAGAATCAGTAATGCCATATCTCTTGCAAAAACTCTTGTACTCATATGATCTAAAGCACATGGCATTGTCAGTGACAATTTTCCATGGGCATCCAAATCTGACAATAATGTTATTTAGTATGAAATTGATTACCACTTTGCTTGTTGTATTTCTAGTAGGAATTGTTTCTACCCACTTTGTAAAGTAACAGTGGCAAAAAGAATCCAAGAATTCCCCCCATTGCATTTGTTTGATATTTCCCCAATTAAATAAATTCCCCATTGTTGGAAATGTGCTTGCACCTCTACTAGCATTAATGAAAAATTTCTAGAAAACTTCAACTTCCCATTTAAATCTCTAGCATGCATCACATTTATTTATTAGCTCTTGTACATCTTTAAACAATGTAAGCCACTAAAAGCTAGACCTAAGGACCTTGTGGGTTGTAGTTTTCACCATGTAATGACCCCCACATGCTCCTTCATGCATGTCATTCAAGAACATTTTTTATTCTTCTTTATTTACACATTCAAGAAGAACACCTTCCATATCTCTCCACCATAGCTGGCCTCTAGCAATGATATATCTAATAGCTTGTAGCTTCATAGCCCTATTCTATTTTTTAGTCAATCTTGATGGAGCCTTCATATGGTGCAAATAGAAAATTATATCTCTATACCAATCTGAAGTGTCATGTCACATAGATCACTCCTACAATTATGATCAAGTTGGTTAATCTAATTTTCTTCAAGGTTAGCCTCCACCATTAGTTTAGAAAGGCATTGACCTCTAACCATCTTGGCGATTTGGATATCAATGTTAAATTCTTGGATCCTATTGATTTATCTACATCTTTTGCCTAATACTTCTTGTTGTGAAAAGATGTATTTAATTGTAGTATTTGGAACAAATGCAATTATAGTAGCTCTCATTAGATAATGTTTGAATGCCTTTACTTCCTTAACCAATGCATATGCTTATTTTTCATTTATATCATACTTAAGCTCAACAGCTTGCAAAGACTTGCTAAAAAATGCAATAGGATATTCAAATTCATCTTTATTTTTCTATAATAAGACAACAACAACAATATGAAAAGAAGCAAAAAAGAAGATGTGCATTGGCTTGGAATAGTAAAGAGCTCTCAAAATAGGGGCATCCTTAATTGCTTTCTTTATCTCATTGAATTTCATGCTTGGCTCCACATCCCATTTGATCTCAAAGCCTTTCTTTAACATCTTGGAAATAGGGCTCTTTACCTCTACAAAGTTCGTGACAAATCTTCTAAGAAAATGTATCTATCCAAAGAATGAATGAATACCTTTTACATTCTTTGGTTTCTAAATTTTATCAATTGCTTCAACTCTTACAGGATCAATTCTGACTCTTTATTTTCCAATCTTACCCTTTGTAACAACAAATGTACATTTTCTAGGATTCAAAGATATTCAAAATTTTAATATTTTGATAAATACCTTTTCTAAGTGCATGCAATGATCTTTTTTCATCTTTTGAGTAAGCATTTAAATCATCCTGGTATACAAGTAGAAATTTGTCAATAATATCCTTGAAGGCTACATTCATAGCTCTTTGAAAAGTAACACCAGCATTTGTTAAACCAAATGACATTCTACTATAGACATAAGTCCCCCAAGGTGTTGTAAATGAAGTTTTATATTGCTCTAACTCTTTTACAACCACGTAGTTGTAGCCTAAGAACCCATCCATCATGGACATGAGTTCTAATCTAGTTACTCTTTGTAGCATTGCCTCCATGTTTGGCAATCCATAGTTATCCTATAATGAAGATATATTCAAGTTCCTAAAATTGACACATAATCTTATATCTCCATTCCTTTTCCTCATAGGAACCAAATTAGATACCAAAGATAAATGCCTTATAGGCTTGATAATTCCAACATCTCTAAGTTTTATCAACTCTTCCTGTATCTTGGGTGCAAGAGTGGGATTGATTAGTCTTTACTTCTATCTTAAAGGCTTGGATAATTCTTTCAATGGAACTTCATGCTGAAAGAGGTCTTCTTTGTATGTTTTCAAATTGTCATAAGACCAAGCAAACAAATACTTGTACTTTCTTAACAAACCAATCAACTCTTGCCTTATCTTAGAGGCTATTTTTTTACCAATATATACCATTTTAGGTGCTTCATTAGTCCCTAGATTTATTTCTTCTAGTTATTTAGCACTTGACTCTTTGTTCTCTACTTTAGATCTATCCTTACTATCAAAGACAGTGTCCAAAACAACCAATCCCTTTGGGATCTTGTTGGTTTTCAATTGTAAAACTTCCTGCCCAAAGATAGTTTTCTTACCATTAGTATTTTTAACATATGTTGCACCATCAATTTCTTGTCTCCAAAACTAGTCTTCACAATTCATAAATTTGATTATATCCTTATCTTCTTCAAAGACCTACCAATTCTAAACATTATCAGGTATAGATGGCCTATTTTGTACTTCAACATTTGATACACTAGAAAATGAGATGTCATATGGTTTAATAGCTACATTAGCTAACAGGTCAGCCATTTTTATTTTTTACTTCTACCCTTCTATATTATTCCAAATGCATCAAAACACTCAATCATATCCCATACAACATTCTTTTATTATTTCAATCTTTTATTCTTTGAAACATAGACTCCTCTAACTTGGGAAACAATTAATTTAGAATCCCCAATAACATGCACTTTCTTGATTCCATGACTTACTACAACTTTTAATCCTAAAAAAAGTTCTTCATACTTAGCGATGTTATTGGTACATGCAAAATTTAAAGTAAATGAGTATTTGAAATTTTTTTTCTCTAGAGATATAAGCACTATCCCAGCTCTTAATTCATCCTGAGAAACTAATCCATCAAAATTCATGCTCAATAAATTATGTGAATTCATAAAATGGGTAACTTCTTGTTTAATCAATAGTGAAGGCTTCTCAACTTCTTGAATAACCTATTTGGCCCTAAATTCATTTACATATGTATCCAAAAAACATGTGGCATCCTTGTCAACACTATCTCCAAAAATGTAAGGAACCCTTGTCTCTCTATCAATCTTGATAGCCTTGTCACCTATATGGAAAGTGGCATATGACAAGTCACATTATAGGCTACCTCCCATTGCAACACTCCATTTTTTGGAGAGTAGCATTCTATAATTAGGAGGAATATCAACTACAAGGATTGTCTTGGTCATTTCAACCTTAGGATAAGTAGCTAGCTTGAAAGGCAATGCATTAATGGTACCTATAATAGACACTTCCCTTGCATCCATGGCCCTACACCTACCTTGTTTGGTGTCTACTTCTAAACCCAGGGCTTCCATAACTTTGAAATGCATTATGGCATTTGATGCTCTTGAATCTATCATGCAATTCTTTAAGGTTTAGCCATTTATGACTAGTTTTACATCCCAAATTTTGCCCTAAGTTTTAAATTGATCATAGTTGTTGGTTTAACAAATTATTTCATTCCTGATCACATGAAGTGAGTTAGTTAATTATAGATGTTGTATCAATTGATAATGAGTTATTTCATTCATGATCATGTTAAATGAGTTAGTTATTATAGATGTTGATGAAATCTATAACTGTTACTAGATGATCAACAATGGTTTTGAATTAGCAATTAATATATCTTTGAATTAATGTCTTGGTGAGAATGTTTTGTTTGGATGATTTTAGGAATAAGATTGAAGAGAGGGGAAGCATTTCTAAATGGGATCATCGAAAGGGGATGGTTGATTGGTCCAGTCGTTAGAATCAACATGCTTGACCTAAGACTACCCTAATAAGGATATTGAGACTTGACAACATGTTACATTAAAGGACCACATGAGCTGTCATACCTTTAAAGATTTATTATTTGAATTTATTATTTAATCATTATTATACAACCTCAAATATGAACACATGCATATAAAAATAAGGTGACACCAATAAATTATAAGTTTATAATCTAATGATGTCACTTCATCAATACATACACATGAATGTTTATAATAATGCATAATAATAATAAAATAATAAATTAAAAACTCCTCAACTTCTTATTTTCTTTCCCTCTTTATTTTTTTTTTTTTTAAAATCAATTTGATTGGCATTCGAATGGTTTCTTTGTAACTGAAGGTAGTTGAAGAGCCAAGCAACCATTTTAATAGAGTCTTGTGATTGTATTCACCATAACCTATTCCTTTCTATAATTAGTGGCTTTGCTTTCATCTGCTTATATGTTAGAACAAGGGAGGAGAATCCAAGATTATTACCAACCCCTTTGCTTTGTTTCTTCTCCATTTTCATTTCACCTACACGGCTTTCTCTATCTGTAGAATTGGTACAAGGAGGTGCAAAGTCTATCTTTCTTGGCTATGGAAGCAAGGAATAGTCTATATTAATCACATAAGACATATTGAATTTTTTCCAAATCATGTCAAAAATCTATTTATTGTTTTATTCATAATGATTGCTACTTGGTGTCCTGCTATATACATTTTCTTTTTATAAAACTAAATATTGATGCCAAGTTAAATACAGATTGAATGGAGTATGCATTTATATAGTTTCTAGTTGGAAAACATATAGTTTATTTTCATGTCACAATTTCTCTTTAATCATGAGACTGTATCAACCATGGATATGGGAGATGAAATAATAAAGATAACCATGAATCAATGATCTTGTCCAGATTTGTTTTTCTTTCTTTTATACATCATACAGAGATGATAGTAATATCAAGAAGTTTAAACACTAAGGAATTCATTGGTAGGAAGCCAACAAAGGTGAAGAGGTGTAAATCAAATATAGAGGATATAATCTCTCAAGCACCTAGGAATCACCGGCATGGTAGCCCAAAATGGTGAGGAGGTGTAGATAGCCTGAAAAAATCAAGAATGAAATCAGATTAACTAAGTAATTGAAAATTTTATAATAGCTCATGCTTGTTCTAGAAATGAAACATGTTATCAAGTCAAGTGGTGGAGATCAGGTTTATGAACCCAATTTCAAATCCTTGGCCAGGGTAGAAATAGGAAGATGTGTCAATCATGTGATCTTTTTTTGTTTGTCCAGATGCTTCAGTTATTTTGGGGAATAATTGATGGGACACTCAAACCACCTGATTACTTAGATGTTTGGACTTAAGAACATCCCAAGCCTAATCCTGAGGTAGGGAGGGTTTTTTGGTTAAATTAGGATGTGTGGGGATAAGTATGGTCCAGGGTTGGGAGGTTAAGCCTTTGTTAATTGAACAACAAGACAAAGAGAATTCTTCATCTCACCTGTATGTTCTTTGCACATTTACTTATAGAATAATGAAAGCTTAATTTGATAGTGTAGAAATATATGCATGTTTAAAAATGTTAGTTATTACTTTATATTTAGATGAATATGTTAGATTGATTTTTTTTTAGTGATAACAAAATAATCATTTACTTAATTCCTTTACATTTTGTTGATATTAAGATGCAAATAAATTAGATAGTAGTTATTTCTTTCTAGTTATAGTTAGTTAGTTAGATCATTGTCTTGTGAATGGGATTAGTTGCTAGTTAAAATATTGATTAAAAATTGGTTAGATAAATTTGTATATTACAACTAGACTAAGGAAGAAAGGGTCAATATCTTTCAAATAAGTTGTAGATGAGTTGTCTATATACATTTGAGGTATTTGTGACATGATTTTATTATGTTCTATTAGAGGTGGTGCCTTTTGCAAGACTATGGGATCTTTTCAACATTATTATTACTACCCATCCCACCCAACCAAGCAAGGGCCTTATTCTTGTTTTCCTCTATTCTATACATTTTAGATAAAGGAACCTTGATAGTAATATGAGATAACATGTAAATCATGTCAAATGGATCATAAATAGTAGGCTTAATAGAAATAATTGGAACTAATAATGCTTGAGTGGTAGGCCCTATTATTTTCTTGATGAGATCAGGCTCTGATTTCTTATCTTACACACTAGCTTTGACTATTTCAACATTCTAAAACTAAACTTTCTTTTTAGGCTCCCACTTCTTATTCTTAGTGTCCTTGACATTGATTGTCATTGTATTATCCTTCTTACTATCATTAGTCATCTTATGAGTGATATCTTTGATGAAGATGTCAGATGGTTTACTAGTATCACTGTTGACATTTCTATTTCTTAGATTATAATTATTGTGTGCTCTACTATAATTATGTCAATTTTTTCCTTAGAGGGTTTTCTCAAATTTATGTGACCAACACTTGAAGATGTAGTGCATACCTTGTCTTCATCATGATCTTCATTGTTTGAAAACACTTGCTGATGATATATTTGATAAATATTTCTCTGATTATTAACATCATTTTTAGGCTCTTCTAAATCAGATTCATCACATAAATTTACCATGTTACTATTGGTAATTTTTACCTTCCTGCCAAAATTTCCATATTTGAATTCAAATGTAGTAATGTTCATATATTTAAAGTATTCAAATTGGTACATGCAAAATATATCTTTAAGACTTTAGGTTATATCTAATTTTCTAAAGTAACTGTGCACTTTGACTTTTGTGTTCCCTATCATTAGATCTTTCTAGATCTATGGCCATCGTAATCTCGCTTTACCAAGAGGCATGATCTTTAGACAATGCAAGAAATTTTTTGGTTGTTTTTTAGACTACTAGGTACCTTAAACCCAATACCATAAAACATAAGACAAAAACAAACCTAAGGATTAGCCAAATCCTATATATAGTATGATCAATCTTAGCTTCTAGACCAACTTTGATAGAGTATATGAATACTCCCTTCACTTTAGGCTCTACAGGGCCAAGGTGGGAAAACATTAGGAATTTATCTGATAAATTTTATGATACTCTTCTTTTCAAGATTATCCCCTACACTAGAAAAATGCTCATAATCTTTTTCTTAGATTTGTAATAAACTTCTTGATGAAAATGGTTATTTGTAATCAATAGGAAAGCAATTACAAATAAAGTTTGACCATCAACTTTAGTTCTTCATTACTTCAAATGGAAATTTGATTTTGATTGATGTATATATCTTGCAATTATACAAATCATCAACTTGCAACTGAAATTAAGTGATCAGTGTCTTATCCATTGTTATATAGAGTCAATATCAATAGTCTTGGACCTATTTAACTGACTTGCAATTAAATTTGTTAACAGTGAACTCTGAACTTCATTCTTATCATATCCATCTCATATACCCAAAACTTTACCTCTTATTGAAAGTACTTACTTAATTCCTTGAACTAAATGCAATCAACAGGAGATATACAATCTATCTGAATTGTAATAAAGTGAAAGAATATTGCTCATTTCAATCTCAAAATCATAGATATGTAAGAAAGAAGAAAAAACTTAGATACATAGATATGCATAAATTCTCTCTTACATTAATTTCCTTTGAAAATACATACAACACTAGATATAGACTCATAATATAACTCAAAACTTAGCCATTTGATCATTCATATTCATTATTCTCTCAAGTTCACAAGTTTGAGCACATTCATACAATCACAAAAGACCAGATGGATTGTAAAATAACATAAACTAAAAAATGTACGGACTTCCAACCTCAACCCCTCATCTTAGAAATTTTTTAATAGGATTGTAACAAGCTACAGATGGGAGGAGGACACATATCATCACCTTAATGGATAAGAGAAAGGCAAAACATAAACAAAAAAATAATCAAAAAACATTCTCCTATGCTTGATCCAAAATTAGGAGGGTAGTTGAAAAGTCAGCAAGTGGCACTTTATTGTAGCAACTTTATCTTTACTCTACTTTGTCTTCTTCTATCATTTGTTTCCTCAAAAGTTTCAAAACTTGATAGGCTTCTTTATGAGAGTTTTATCCTTTTGATAAAGTGATCAGTGTATCTTATCTTATCTTATAATCTTTTATGTGCCTTTAACCTTAATAATGTTTTAGCTACTTCTTGCTGGTAAGTCCTTTATTTCTCTAATTTCTTCCCACACATAGATCTCTCGCTCAGTGGGCCACTCTATAGTTCTAACCTCTTCTAGGTCCTTTGTGGCTTTAGTCCACCTAGCATCTATAATTTTTTTAGGATCCAAAAAACGTGTTTAAGTCTATCTCTACTCTAAACAAGGAGTCAATCAATTTATTATATGGGGAATCGGAGCTATCTTCAAAAACTACCATAGTGGCCTCCTAAGTAAAAATGGCACCAAAGGAATTAGACCATTCTTGCAAATCTCTCACTATACTAGTGGCATCCAAAATTAGTGGTATATAGTGTTTTATTCCCTAAGATAAAACTTTTAGTTTACCTTGTATGAATTGCAATTTACTAGTGAAGAAGCCAATTAATTCTTTGACTACCTCTAAGAACTCCTTCACCATGATTAACTTATCAAGAAAATCTATCTTTTTAGTCATCAATACAATAAGCCTCTCTAAAAACTATGTATATGGCCCCTAAAAATTGAATGTGGGTTATAGCCATGAAAGTGCCTCATTGAAAAATTGCTCAACATTTTATAAAGAATATAAAAATTGTGAGCCTATTGTGATATATTCTTTAGAGTCTCAACCTTGTGGCTCATCAAACTTTTAAGGAAAATAGTCTTTACCTCATCTTCTTGCTAAGTTTGTGGAGCATCAGTGCTCATTATGCTAGGTTTTGTTGTATCTTTTTCCTCTAGCTCATATGTTTGTGTTGAGGCCTCAGTTGTGTGCTTGGTTGCTCTTTATTTTTCTTCTCTTGGCTCTACTTTGCAGTAACCACTTGCTCTGTATTTACAAGCTTCTCTTTGAGAGATGCAACACCAACTCTAGTTCTTGGACCTTGGCCTCAAGCTCTTCAATTTTCTCTTTATATACATGGTTTTTCCTAAGCTCACCCTCATAGAGCTTCCTCACATCAATGTAATCATGTATAGACTTGGCAAGCCCAGTCTCTATCTCTTCTACCTTGGTCTCATTAATGAAAGAAAAATGTTTCATGGCCTTTGAGATTTCTATGCCTGATGTGCCCTATAAACTCCACACAACCATGTTTCCCTATTTTGTGCTTTTCACATCCATCAATTTAGGCTTATTTGATGCAAGGGCCATTTTCCAAACTATCAGAGACTTTTTGTCAATGTTGAACTGTGTTCCTCTTTGTAATCCATTAGCACCATATGCCTCATATGAGATGGCATTTTCTTCTCTCCTTATCTGATCAAGCATAAATTATTTCTCCAGATCCTCACTGGATACCAACAACATTCCACTCCTTTGCACAAGGTTTATTTCCTCTTCTAGAATCATGACTTCACTCTAAGGATCACAGGCTTGTAACTTCTCAACCAGTTCTAATTTCTACTTATCTGACTCTCCTAGTTTCATCTTCAATACCAACTCACTCTTTTTTATTTTATACAAAAAAAATCGAACTCAATTGATTTAATGAAATCATCATCTTCCATAAATTTTTGGGCTTGGATGATCCTATCATCCAACCTTGCTACTACTAGTTCCAAATTTGTGAGTGTGCTCTTTGCTACCTTGACCTTGTCCTATATATAACTTTTCCTTAAGTTAGAGAAGTATCGATTATTACTAGGTAGAATTTGCAGTGTTCTTTGTTTTACTTCTATGGGGATATGAACAACCTTTTTCCTCTTGTTCCCTTTTGTGACCCATGATGCCTCAGCAGGCTCATTTTCCTTTATTTCTGGAAACAAATCAGGCTTAGGGCTATCAAGACACACCATCTCCTCTTCTCCCATGGCTCCCTCTAGCATTTGGGTCATGATTTCAGCATGGTCAGTGACCATCTTTCTAATCCTATTAGGATAGGGGATATCTAGATAAAATCCCTTAAAATTGGGATCCACTCTCTTCAACTCCCTTTCTACCCTTAAAACATCATCAAGTTTTGCCAATTTATCTACTGCCTCCCCCTTTGCAAAAATATTAGGAATAACATCCTCATGGGGTAACTCCTTGGTACTTGGCAACACATAACTCCTAATTTCTTTGAGGGTAGTCCTTATCCAATTATCAGGGTCATAGATTCTATATGGTGTTGTTGAAAAATTGTAATGGTGGAGGAAAGAATGAATATGGTCCAAGGATTCTTTTTCAATTGAAAAGTCTCCCACCTTAAAACATCTAAAAAAAAAGTGCCCCTGTGCACCTTGGTCTCTAAGTACTCTCTATTTACCATAAGTAGTTTCCACATGAATTCAATACTACCCAGCCTAGGAGGAATGAATTTTGCCAATATGTGGGGTGGTTGGGGACAAGCATATACTCTCATCAGGGAAAAGGTTGGAAATAAGAAAATATCCCCCTAATTATGATCTAATCTCTTACCCTTAGGGATCAAGACTAGTCTCAAAAGACTCTTTAGAATATCAGATGCCCTAAAGTAACCTAGATCTAGCATTTTCATTATAACATTACTAAAATTATTGAAAAATGAGACCAAATCAAAATAGTGATAAGAAGTCTCCCATACCCATTTCCATAATTGAACTGGAAGCTCGCTATTAGCATCAAAGGTGTGATCAATGAAATTTGAACTAAAATATCCCACATTCTTGTATAGGATCATATGCATCAACAGTGAGTAATGAAGGAAATATAAATTCTTCATTTCTCCACTCTAGGCCAGCTTAATATTCTCCTTCATCTTTGCCAAAATCAACTTAACATAATCATATTCTCCACCATGGTAGGATTCTTTCACATCTCTAGCAATAATAAATTTAGCTCCACACACCATGTCTGGTCCATCTTTCCAACCACCTTGTGGACACCATACATTATTTTCACAAAACAATGCTTGAATTTATCTAAAGGCATCATCTTTTCCACTTTTTTAGGGTAATCACCCACACTGTTTAGGTCCATGGGGATATGTTGCTGCATTTATTTTCATGTGCATTCCTTGCTAGTAATCCTCCACACTCTTTAGGTCCATGGGGATATGTTGTAGCATTGATTTTCATGTGTATGCCTTGGTGTTTTTTTATCAAATTTCCTCTGTAGATCCTCCAAATCTACTGGCTTTCTCATAACACCATCCAATCCAAATGCTTCAATGAATGAGGTGCAATCAAGAGTGCATAGAATAGTTCCATCTTTCCTATGGAATTATTTATGAGCTAGATTATATGACTTTATTAGGGATTTCACAAAATCCACATCAACAAAGACCTTTGGAGATATCAATTTTGCCAAGTTCTTCTTCCTAGGGTTGCAAACAAGGATCTTCTTCTCTTTGTTATGATAGAAATACCTAAAGAGCTCAGAACCCATGACCCTAGGGCATGTAGCATCTTTGCACAATGAATATGGGTCAACAAAAACATGATCATCTGCTACATTTCCATTTGAGGATCCTAGGAATAATTTTAACCATTCTTCAACAAACCATTTTGGTTTCTTTTGTCTTTTTTTCCTCCCTTAGAAGTGGAGGTTTCTACAATTTCCATGTCTACTACCTGAATCTCTTCAACCTCCCTATTATACATTCCAAACTAGCTAGAAAATAGTGTATGAACTTAACTCTCAGGCACTGAAAACAATTATTTGTATGCATTGAAAACTCTAGAACTGCTTAAAACCTCTTTCTCTGTAAATGGTAAACTATAACTAATTGATATGATATCTTTATAGCTCAATGTATATTATCAATGTTTAGCTTTGCATTGATTCTCATCATGCTCAAGCCATAAAATCAGCTTATTTTTTGAACTCAGGGGAGTGTCATCATTAGTATACAACGATGCACTTTCTATTTATTGCTTAAATCTCATTGTTAGAGAACCCTTTGTCATTTCTAGCTCAAAAAATAGAAAACATAATTTCAAATTATGGTTTACAATCCTACGATTAACCCCTGAGTCAAAACCCTTGTAATATATCAAGCAACGAAGAAATGCCCTTTGATCTTACAATCTCCTGAAGTCAAAAACCCTTATTGCATTGTCGCAAGACTTGGAAAGAGTCTCTACGATCTCATGATATACTGACTACCACGGCATCAAAACTTTCCTTTAAAATCTTTACAATCTCATGAAAAGTGGTTTATGCTACACAAAATAACATCTCATCTCATCTTTCTTTGGCTTTCGATCCTCTGATCGAGCAGAACTAACTACTTTGTGACTTTGGCAATCATCTTCTTTACCCCTACAATGTTATGAGAGACTGTTAACTCCCTTTACTATAACATCATCAGCCTCAATTTTTACTTTATGATTTCCTAATGTATTTCCTATCATAGCATTGCAACACCCTTTTTCTACTCTTAAGATCTTATGAGACATTGATTGTTGTAAGATCGTAGAACTAGATTTGTCAAATCATAGACATATGTAAAGACATTTTTAGTCCCACCAGCTTGATGTGGCATCCACTTTGTACACTTTGCATCATCTAACCAATTAGGATAGAGTACCCATCACATTTATGACTTGAATTTCCAACTTTCCTTGTCATTTTTTTCTTTATGATCTTATGATTACCATCCCCATAGCATCATGATCCTTAAAATCCCTTTCCCTAATCTCATGGCTAGAGCATTTCGCATAACATTAGAACATCCTTCAAAAATGATTACAATGCCATGATTATCTCTTTATCATAACATCAAGCCTTCCATCTTCTTCATTATATTCTCATGCTTCTATGATCCTATGACAAGCCATTTATCACACACTCATAATTCCTCCTTTCTTTGCTTTTACAATACCCTAACTTCTTGTCTATCGTAACATCGCACATCATAAGTTAAAACTTCCATTAGAAACCTACAATACTATAATTGTAGCATATCTTAACATCAGGAAACCTAAAAGATCACTCTATGATCCTCTACTAAACCTTGTATCATAACATCCAGAGAAGGAAAAAGTAATCCTACAATTAGACACCAAGGCCATAATCATAAGATCAAAGCTCTAGGATTTGAAAGACATAGAAACTTCCACATGAAAAACATAGGATAAGAACAAAAAGGTTGCAGTTTTGATTACAATTTTAATGGAAAGATAAGAATACAACCTTAAGATACCCAAATAAAATCATAGGGCAAGTCTTTCATAGTTTTGAACTTGGGTAGAATGAAGTTTGCAAGGGTTCCTTTTAAAAATTTGAAATACATGAGAAACAAAACCCTAACAATGCACACAACTTTAGATCATTTTCACAATGAGGATCAAAATTTTAGTATAGTAAAAATGAGGGCTATCAAAAGTGATGAGTGGACATGTGTACATGGTAGGCCCAATTTAGAAGGTAATAATGTAGTTAGCAATCACAGTTAAAAGCAAAGGTAGTCAGATGAAGTGTTATGATCTTACAATGAAGCAATGTCATAAGATTGTAACTACAAATGATGAGACCAACAAAATCATGAAAAGGGGCTAAGTTGACCATGATTGTGAGATCATAGGGTCAGTTAGCTATATCATAACATCATAAGGAAAGATCAAGATTCCTACAATGAAACAAAAAGGCAAATCATAAGATTTTAAGGGCAAATTGGTAGGCTTTTGATGCTACAAAATTTTGGTATGTAATAAGATCATAAGAAGGATGAAAAGAGGGCTCAATGTTAAGATGACTTGATGATCATAAGATCATAGATGTTATAGAGGGTGCCTTTAACCATGAGATACATTGGCGATCATAAGATTGTAAGGGCTAGGCTCCAAGCTGAAGATGATACTAGGGTTTTGACCTCATTTAACAATCGTAGGATCATAGGACTTGGAGTTGACCATGAAGGAATTTCTCTTGTCTAGGCTTGAAAATAAAGGGATCTTTGACTAATAAAATTATAGGAAGGGTACAAGATGGAGGTTGAATATGTTTGACTTATTGATATATCTAATTTGGTGAGCATTGTGAATAGTAAAGATAGCTCTTAATGATCAAATAAATCTTTTGATCATCTGCAACTACTTTTTTCTTTCTCCAAGCTTGGTGAATGAATTTTCTATCTTCTTGTAGCTATGGGTTATGCATCTGCCCAATATTCAATTATGGTTGTCATTTCTATCCCTTCTAGAGTTGAGTATGCATATGGAAATCGGATTTGTTTGCATATGGACACACATTTGAGAAAATCCTTCTGTATCAACATTGATGTCTCTCTACAACTAGATAATAGTGGTTGATTTCCTGGCTTCCAGTAGAAGTTTCTTAGTTATGTTTGAACTATAAAAGCAAGTTTTGTACCCTTTCAAAGGGTTTATTTTTCTATAATTCTCTAATATTGCTTCCCATGCATAGTAATATAATTTCTTGTGCCTCTGAACCACTGCAATTCTCTATTTTATCTCTTTCAGCCATTAGCACACTGTGCAAGACTTCTTTGCCTCTAGTTAATGTTCTTGTCTATACTCTACAATTTGCATGATTGTATCTATTTCTAGCATTTGAATGATATTGAGTGAAATTTCTTCTTGTAGCATTCTTTTTTTTTCTGGTCTACATGTGGTTGTTAGATTAAGCAAGGTCTTAATTTGTATTCTTTGAGGTTATAACTAGTTAACTATGCATTTATGGGAAAAAATAAGATCAAACACTCTATTTTTGTGAATCACCTCCTTAGAATAGATTAGGTAGTTTTCTTCTATGAATTTCTTCTCCCTTTTTTCTCCAAGAGTTGTTAGGTGTATCTTGATAGTAAAGGAAGTCATCCTTCTCCAGAGACTCAACCTCACAACTCAAGTCCCATAGCTTGGAGGTCATTTCCATGTTTCACAAGGTTTTCTTGAGGTAAAAACTTTGGACAATGGTACAAGATTTTGTGACAATAGTTTTAGGCATGCCTAGTGAGATAATATTCAGAAGATTTAAAAGCCTACCAGTGTTAATAGAGAAGAATTTTAAGTTGATGCTAAGAAGATAGTGTTGTTGGCACTATTTCAGGCCTTCAAGAGGCTCACTTCCACAAAGTACTTGGTGACTCTACACCCTTCATATCTAGTTTTAGACCAATCTATAGTGATTCATGCCCAAAGATGAAACAAGGGCATCTTCTAAAGGTAAATTTCAATACTAAGAGCTTTCATTTTTAAAACCTAGAAGAAGAAATACTAGAGTATCTCTATCACTAGTTAGGAGTACAAAGGAAATACATACCCCTGCAAGATCAATCTCCACTCCTCCTATTGTGAGATCTCAACCTAGAATACCCTCTGCTCATATCAATAGGTCACTTTCTTATATGGCTAGAGCTCATGCTTTTGCCACCTTTAATGGTGGAAGTCCTCTTTTGTTAGCCCAAAGACATGACATGCTAGTAGTTGTATTTTAAAGTATACCTAAATTCACTAGCAAACTTCCATCTCTCCCTTAGAACACATTCAAGAGGTTACAAATGTCTACAATATCCATGGTATTACAAAAGATGATGTGGTTGTTAGACTCCTAGCTTCATATTTAAAAGAGAAAGCCCTAAAATGGTATAGGGGTCTATCACATGGTTCTATAATGGATTGGGAAGGGATATGAGCAAGACTATGTAAACATTTTGAGGACAAAAGTGATTATTTTTCACTTTTAGAACAACTAACTACTATCAAAAGAGCCCCCCATGAATGTATGACTGATTTCAACTATAGATTTCAAAAGACATGGGACAAAATACCTACTTCAGTGATGCCTACCCCTAGTAATGTCTTCTTGCATTACCTCAGAGCCTTTAATAGTGATATTGCCACTATAATCCAAACCATGGGAGGAGACACATTACTTGATGGTTATGAAATAACAATAAAACTAGAAAAATTCCTAATACAGGGAGGAAAATTATCTCCAAGGCCCCCTATGCCCTTCTTCCTTGATATGCCAAATCATCAACCAACAATAGCCCCTATTCCCACACCTTCCATATCACACCCCCTTTCTCTATCCCCTCAAGCTTCCACCTCTTCAAATGGAATTGATGAAATTAAAGAGATGATGGAAAACATAGATAAGAGATTGCAAGGTCAAGAGAAGAAGCTAGAGGATGGTCTCTTGGTGATGCAAAAAGTTGGAAATAAGGTGGTGACTTTGGAAAGGCAACAAGCTCAAGGTAATAAGGCTCCTCAAATATAATATCAAACTCCAAATAATGATAGGCATCCAAATTAGAATCATGGTAACATTTATTTTGATCATGGTAGGTAGAATGGTCATGCTTCTAATTCAAGTGCAAATCAAAGTAGGACCATAGTCCCTCAAAACAATATGGCTCAAGATCAAGATTTTTACTCCTCTTGCAATTACTCTTATTCCTATTGTATGTGTCAAAAGACTGAATCTTATTTGGTTTTGACCACTCAAGAGCCTGTAGTAGGACAATCATATAATGAGAGCCAACCCAAAGATGTCTCACATATGCAAAGATAGGGTGATTGCTCCTTCGTGAATAATCAAGTGGAGGAACATTGTAATGTAAACCAAGACTCCATTTCTCACAATACTAGGAGAAAAAAAAAAGATGTTGAAGATGGTACCCCTCCTCCTCCTAGTCAAGCTTCAAAATCAAATGTAGTACCTCATGTACAAGTGTTGAATGATCAAGCCAATGCTCCTCAACAACAAAGGTAGAATAATGGTAGAGGAGATGTTAATAGCCCCCAAGTTATTCCATCTCAACCTCCTACACATGTAGCTCCCAAGGCTTCTACCAAAGAACATAATACTTCATTCAGTATCATAGAGAAAATCAAGAAGACAAGTGTGAATATTTCCATGTGGGATGTTGTTACTATTATACCTATGTAGAAGAGGTTTTTGTAGCAAGAATTGAAGAGCATCAAACCAAAGGATCAACCACTTATCATGGAGAGTGCCACAAATCTTGTACAACCATCAAAGGAAGGAGAAATGAGTAAAAATGTTAGACCTCCTCCATTTTATCTTTGTTTTATTATAGGGGATAAACTATTCCACAATTGTATTATTGATTCAGGGGCTAGTAGTTTAGTGATGCCTAAGTGTGTTGCTAATGCTTTAGAAATGAAATATGAGTCCATTATTAGGGATGTATTACAAGTGGATGGTAGTACTATCAAGACTATAGGGATCCTTAGGAATGTTGAAATGGCCCTACATGCATTCCCTGGTTGTACTATAACTCAAGATATATTAGTTGCTAAGGTCAAGACACACTTTTCCATTTGTCTTTCAAGAGACTTTACTACCTAAATAGGTGGCTACATATCTTTTGATTGGTCATATAGGTATTTAAGAACAAGATATGAAACCAAGGCTTCAATTAGAGTAAAGCCTCTAGCCCTCCATCATATTGAGCCCTACACCCCTAATCTCATCAATATGAATTTCATTATCCTAGAGATAGATAAGAATGACATACCAAATGAACCTGCTACTTCCCTAGTAAAGACACTTGATTTTCTCTTAGACGAATGAGCTAATGCATACCAGTTTGATCCAATATCAAAAACCCTTGAGACAGGTTTTGGTACATACTTTGTATCA
Organism: Cupressus sempervirens; assembly: GCA_028749045.1. Lineage (NCBI taxonomy): Eukaryota > Viridiplantae > Streptophyta > Pinopsida > Cupressales > Cupressaceae > Cupressus > Cupressus sempervirens. Next base: position 403,831,967 of record CM053785.1, read on the forward strand.
GAAAATAATGCTCTTGTCCCTAACCTTATGAAGACCAAAGAAGATATGAGTGGGATATGGAGTATTTTTTTTGATGGATCAAGGACTAAGAATAAATCAAGGCCTGGTTTGATGTTGATTTCTCCTACACTAGTAAGATACTACTTCTCCTTTAGGCTCTAATTTGGTTGTACTGATAATGTGGTTGAGTATGAATCCTTGATTCAAGGTCTTCTACTTGCTCAAAAAAGAGGAATTCAAGCATTAAATGTAGATGGAGATAGTAAGTTGGTGGTTAATCAAGTGAGAAATTAGAGTGTCACTAAGAATGATTTGCTCAAGTCTTATAAACATAGAGTATGGGATTTTCTTTAAGGTTTCAATGCATTTAATATTAAAAGCATCCCTAGAATGGAGAAAGACATGTTGATAGACTTGGATTAGTGGGTGCATCTTATGATGTGCCAAAGAGCCTTGAAGCTAAAAAGAAGTAGCAGATTAAAGTGGTAGTTAGGCATACTATTCCTAACAACAACATGAATTGGTAAGTGTTTGAATCTGATGCACAAATTGTAAGTTTCTTGTAGAATGAGTAGAATTCTCCAAAAGAAATTAGTCAAGGTTACATGACCAGTATGGGAATCAAATCGTTAACCTCAATTCTAATAAATTTCCTAAGGGTCTCATTACCTTAGAGAGTGTCTTTAATCTTCATGACCAAGAAAGAGATAGAGGTATGAACCTTACAGCAAGCAAGGATGATCATATACTCGTAATGGTTGCTGATGGAAAGTCCTTAAAAATGGGAAAGGTATGTTTTGAAACTGAGAAAGAAAGTTTTTTTCACCTATGTCAAGAATTTAATGATGTATTTTCTTGGACATATGATGATTTAAAGATTTTTGACCCAAGTTTGTTTCAGCATACCATAGATTTAATTGATGATGTCAAACTTGTAAGGCAAAAGTAGAGACTAATGAATCCCAAGATTGAACCATTAATGAGAAAGGAGCTATCCAAAGTGATTAAGGCTAATATCATTTTCCCCATCAAGCATTCCTCTTGGGTAGCAAACCTTATCCCTGTTAGAAAGAAGAGTGGAGAAATCAGATTATGTGTGGACTTTAGGGATCTTAACCAAGCCTCTCTTATAGACCATCATCCTCTCCCTTCTATAGAAAAAACACTATCTAAGGTTATTGGTTTAGAGAGGTTTCCATTTCTTGATGGATTCTCAAGTTATAACCAAGTGCTAGTTAAGGAGGCTGACATATTCAAGACTTTGTTCACCACCAAATGGGGCACCTATGCTTACAGTAACATGTCATTTTGGCTAACAAATGTAGGTGCCACATTTCAAAAGGAAATGGAGATGGCCTTCAAGAACATGATTAAATGTTTGTGTTGGTATACCTTGATGATATCACAGTGTATTCAAAGGATGTATCAGATCATTTGGGCCATCTCAGGCAAGTATTCATAAGATGTAGAGAGTATGGAGTATCCCTAAATCCAAGCAAGTGTTTCTTTGCTACTAATCAAGTAAAATTATTAGGACACATACTATCTAAAGATGGTCTAATCATTGATCTAGAGAGAACAAAGGTGATACTTGCTCTTTCTCTTCCTAGTCACAAAAAGGGGCTACAAAATTTCCTTGGTAAGATAAAAATTTTAAGAACATTTATTCCTAATCTTGCTACCATGGTGAAACCTCTTACACCCATGCTCAAAAATAACATGGTCTTTTCATGGATTGAGCAAGGGAAAGCAAGTTTTGAAGAGATCAAGATAGCCATAGCCTTATCCCCTACTCCCATCAATTCAAATTTTGAAAAGGATTTCATTCTTTATACCTTAGGTGGTAATTCGAGTATCTCTATTGTCTTGACTCAATCAAATGGTAAGAATGAAGAGAAACCCATTGCCTTCTTTAGTGAAGGACTTAAGGAATATGAAGATAAATATAGTTATGTAGAGAAGCAAGCCCTTGTAGTCATAAAAGATTTAAAGAAATTTAGGCACCTTCTATCACACAACAAGATCCATTTGTTAGTGCCCCATGCCAGTATGAAGGATTTTTTTAAGCAAGGATATTAGTGAGAAAAGAGTTGGATGGGTCACTAAGGTAATGGAGTATGATGTTGACATCTAGATCACCAAGTTAGAAAGAGGGAAAGAATTGTGCAAACAAATGATCTCATCTCATGAATCAGATGAGGAAGTTGCTATGATATTGATAGAACAACAAGAAACAAGAAATGATAATCTAAGGAGTTGGATAGATGGCATGAAGACCTTCTTAGAAGGAAATGGATATCCTCAAGGGTTGGATAAGGCTAAAAGGAGATAGTTTAGATTACAATCAATCCCTTATGCTATAGTTGATGGTATCCTATTTAGGAGAGACTTCAATGGAGCTTTTCTAAGATTTATTGATGCAAATCACGTTGATAGAGTGATCAAGGAGCTTCATGATGGTCCTAATGGTGGCCACTTTTTGGCAAGGACAACTACAATGAAGATCATGAGGGCTGGTTATTACTAGCCATCCTTGTTCCATGATTGTCATAGACATGTGAGAAAGTGTGAAAAATGTGCTTTCTTTTCTAGTAAGCAAAGACTTGCTGCTCTTCCTCTTCATCCTATTTAGGTGGATCAGCCTTTTGCTCAATGAGGATTAGATTTCATAGGCACTATGAATCCACCTTCCAGCTCTAGTCACAAATGGATTCTAGTTGCTACATATTACTATACTAGATGAATAGAGGTGATTTTATTGAAGGATGCCACTCAATCTTTAGTTTTTGAATTCCATGATGGAATTGTAACCAGGTTTAGTGCCCCTTCAACCATTATTTTAGATAATAAAAAATCATTTATAGGAGCTCAGATTTGTACATGGGTAGTTGATCATAATATCTACTTGAGCACATCCTCAAACTACTATCCTTAGGGTAATATATTGGTTGAGTCATCTAACAAGAACCTAATCAAGATTATGAAAAGGACTATAGCGAATAGCCGAATATCCAAAGGTGTTGGCATCAAAAGCTGAAAATAGCACTGTGGGCTAATAGAATAACACCTAAGATAGCCATAGGAAATTCTTCTTTCATGTTGGTATATGGTAGAGAAGCTAGACTTCCTATTTCATTGGAGTTTCCTGCTCTTGAGCTATCTCATCAATTGGAGATAATTAAAAATGATTTTATGTCTACAAGAATGGAAAAATTAATGGAGTTGGAAGAGAAAAGAAATCAGGCCATACAGACCCTAGAAGCACATCAAGCGCAAGTCAAGAAGTCCTTTGATAGGAAGGCTAAGGTCAAAAAATTTAGAGAGGGTGATCTTGTGTTAAAATGGGATGTAGACAAGGAAAAACTAGGGAGGCCCTTAAAATTTGATAATGGAGTGGTCCCTATGTGGTTATCAATTGCAAGCAGGCCAATGCTTTCTAGTTAAGTAGGCCTAATGGTGAAATTCTACCTATTTTGGTTAATGGAATATATCTTAAGTCCTACTTCTGATGAAGGATGAGTGTTCATGTATATAGTTAGCTAATTGCATTGAGCCTTTTCTTGTTTTCCAAGAAGTGTGCAAGCACATGTGTTTTTTACAAAGGTTGCAGAGGATTTTGGTTCCTAGTTTCAGTTATAGAGGTTGACTCTATTGCCCAATGGGCGCAGGCCACTAGTCCATGCGTAGTAGGCTTACATCCCCTCTAAGTTGCCAGAATTGTTGGTCATTTTTTCCTTCCTATCAAAATTGCCATATTTGAATTCCAATGTAGTAATGTTCATATATTTGAAGTATTCAAATTGGGACACACAAAATATATCTTTAAGAATTTAGGTTATATCTCATTTCCTAAAGTAACTACACACTTTGATTGAAGCAACCTTCCCTACTATTACATCTTCCTAGATCTATGGTCATTGTAATCTCACTTTACCAAGAAGCATGATCTTAAGACAATATGAGAAAGAAATAAGTGGACACATGTACATGGAAGGCCTAGTTTTGAAGTGTCATGTCCCCTATTATTCTCTAATAAAAGTTATTAAATATATAATGATAGTAGAAATAAAATTAATTATAATTTTGAATCAAATACATTATAAATAAAATATAAACATATTAATTCTATTATTATTATGATATAATATATCATTAATATAATGAAAATTATTATAATAATATATAGAATGATATATTTAAATATAATAATGTTTTATATATTATAAATTTAAAATATAAATATACATAATGAATTCTTTTTATTAAAATAGAATTGAATAAATGAAGAATCACAAACCTTTAGCCACATCCATATATTAGAAGAAATATGGAATGAGCAAAGGAATATAGAACATACATGGCGGACTTATAGATTGCATATATCTAACTACAGTTAGGGAGTTCACTAGACAGGCAACAAAGATATATCAGCAATCTAAGATGGAAAACTCGGACAATGATACAAGATAGCTAAGGAATTGTATGTGTTTGAGGAATGGTTGTATTTGAGTAGATATATACATGCAATTATCCATTTTAAAAACAAATTGATCACTGTGGGGAGAATCAAATCATCTCTGAGCCAATCTAAGTATATATGAAAATTGAGTGTAGAAATGGTAGATAGTTGTCCAAAATTATAAGGAGGAGATAATTGGAAGCTGACCTCAGCATAAGAAAGGAGAACAATGAGAGATAGAAGAAGAATAAGGAAGTGGAAAACAACATTTAATGAACAGTCTAGTCAACAGCAAGCAAAGACATCAAGCATTTTAATAGAATGGATTATAATCACAAATGGAAGGCTAATCTGGGAAGATATAGATTTTATTCACAAAATGCAGGGAGAGAGATTATAAGAAAGGAGGTCTTACATCAAATAGGAAAAATGGAGGAGGAAGATGGAATCGATCACCTAAACAAGAGCATCATTGGGCATAGCAAAGAAGAATCAAGCAATACATACGACCATGGCATATATCTATACATGACAAAGTTCATCATCTTAATAGTAGGGCATATTCTAAAGGAAACAACACTCAAAAAATACCCCCATAGGTACGGGCATGAATTATGATCAAACAAAGGAATTTCTAGAATCATAATAGGTAGAATGAAGGAGAGGACAAACATGTGAAAGACAAGATATATCTAACTTACATAATACCCATCATTTATGGACAATGAATTAGCAATGATCTAAGAAATGAATCTATCAAATCATAGAAGGGAAGAAAATATAGCACAAGATTTACACCTTCTAGTCACCCTATGAAGAACAATCAATGCATAGAGGAAAACAGTTGATGGAGCATCCCCTATATGAATAGATAGACATGCATGAACAAGCATAGGGTTTTGATTACGCTTTTAGGAAAGAGTGAATATAAAAAAATACTACTATGATCAATCCTAATTTACATCAGTGATCTCACCATAATAAGAGTACCTTACTTGGAATGTACACATCTTTCCATCATTGAGGAAGTTAAAAACCCACTTAGAAACCCACTTAGAATTGTAAGAATATAAATCTTGATTATAAGAATAGACAAAAAACTGAATTCTTAGACATAGCACTTGTTATAGATAGAGGAATAATACTCTAGATTGACGTTTATATTATTTCATCCTACAATAACTCTTAGAATTAAGAGAGATGAATAGATAAATAGAATATTCTACCATTAAGACATAAAAGAGATTTAGAATGTAGGAAAATGATAGATAGGACAAGTCAACATTCATAGACTTGGAAAGATTTTAGAAGGAAATACTTAAACTCTTTATTGATAAAAGAATATTTTTTAATATTCTCTAAGAAGAAAGACATAGATCCTTGGAGGACTGCAATTGTAACATCTTAGTAAAGGAGTGTCAAACTGTGATTAACTTTGAAGGTTGATTAATACTAGTTAAGTGAAACAAGGGACATTACAGGAAGGTAATAACATAGTTTACAATCACAGTTAAAGGAAAAGGAAATTAAATGAAGTTTTTTGATCTTATGATGAAAAATGTCATAAGATCATAGGTGTAGATGATGAGACTGTTGAAGTCATGACAAAGGGCTAAGTTGACCATGATAATGAGATTTTAGGGTCAGTTATTTGTATCATAATATTGCAAGGAAAGATCGAGGGTCCTATGACTAAACAATGAGGTAGATTGTAAGGGAAAATTGGTAGGCTCTCAATACTATGAAATATTTGTATGTCATAAGATCATAAGAAGGGTAAAAGGAGGGCCTAACGTTAAGATGATTTGATGATCATAAGATCATATAGGTTATAGAGGGTGCCATTTTCAACCATGAAATATATTGGTGATCATAAGATTGTAAGGTCTAGGCTTCAAGCTAAAGATGATATGATGGTTTTGACCTCGTTTAACGATCAGAGGATCGTAGGACTTTGAGTTGTCCATGAAGGCATTTCACTTATCGAGGCTAGATAATAAAGGGATCTTTGATTAATGAAATTATAGGAAGGGTAGAGGATGAAGGTTGAATATTTTTGAATTCTTGATATATCTAATTTGGTGAGTGTCAAGAATAGTAAATATGGCTCTTAATTATCATATCGATCTTTTGATCATTCCTAACTACTTTTTTCTTTCTACAAGCCTGTGAATGAATTTTCTATCTTCTTGTGGTTGTTGGTTATCCATTTTCCCAATCTTCAGTTATGATCATCATTTTTGTCTCTTCTAGAGTTGAGTATGCATATGGAAATCAGATTTTTTTTGCATATGGGCGAGCACCTAAGAAAATCCTTCTATATCAACATTGATGTCTCTCTGCAACTGGATAATAGTGGTTGATTTCTTATCTTCCAGTAGAAGTTTCTCAGTTATGCTTGAACTATAAAAACAAGTTTTGTACCCTTTCAAAGGGCTAATTTTTCTTTGATTCTCTAGTATTTCTTCCCATGCATACTACTATAATTTCTCTTGCATCTGAACCATTGTAATTCTCTGTTGAATCTATAACACATTGGGTAAGACTTCTTTTCCTCTAATTAATGTTCTTGTCTATACTCTGCAATTTGCATGATTGTATCTATTTATGGCATTTGAATGATATTGAGTGAAGTTTCTTCCTATGGAATTCTTTTTTTGTATGGTCTACATGTGGTTATTAGATTAAACAAGGTCTGAATCTATATTCTTTGAGGTTATAACTGGTTAATTGTGCATTTATGGGTAGAGATAAGATCAAACACTCTATTTTGGTGTATCACCTCCTTAGAATAAATTAGGTAGTTTTCTTCTATGCATTCCTTCTCCCTTATTTTCTCCAAGAGTAGTTAGGTGCATCTTGATAGTAAAGGAAGTCAGCCTTCTTTGGAGACTCAACCTCATAGTTCAAGTCCCACAGCTTGGAGGTCATTTCCATGTTTCACAAGGTTGTCCTTAGGTAAAAACTTTGGACAAGGGTGTAAGCTTTTATGACAATAGTTACATCTTACATCATCATGACCTTTTTCTTCTTCTTCTTCCTCATTTTGCATATGTTGACTTTCAGAAAATGATTGGGCTAATGCACAATAATTAGGTGAATGAGGTGATTGACATATAATGCACTAGGGTACATCATTTGTCATATTGATAGAATTTATTTGCAGGGGGTCAGGTGTACCTTTATCCTTAGTATTTTGAGTAGGGCTGGGAACAGGCTTGTCATCTTCCCACTAAGTGGTATATGGATAATTTTGCATTCTAGGTTGCCTACTATAGTGGTTATTGAATTGAGGTTTATCACCACTATTTTGCTTATTTGCATTGTTGGCCGATGGATTCATGTTCTTTAACAGATTTAACACTTGACCCATTGTGTCCTTAGACTTTTAACCTACAACAAGCTTATCATTTTCTCTCTTATTGTTCATTGGATTGAACAATTTGGGTTCTTCTCTCATTCCTAGCTTACCAAAGGCCTTTCTATTGTTTTCAATATTTACTACCATCTTGTAAGCATCTCTTAGTGTTTTAGGATCCTTGTCCCTTAATATGTATTCCATCTTGTTATCAAAATAATTAAAGTAGGTAATGAGGCATACATCTTCACCAAGTCTCATCACTTGGAAGAGCTTATACATCCCCTTTTGAAACCTCACATTGAAATCAAAAGTGGATTCATTTTTATTCTTTTTAATGTTGTTGAATTTATTCAACATGAAACCAGCATTGGTGTTATCTCCATATCATTCCTTAAAAGATTTTTCCAAGTCAGTCCATGAATTAATGGTGTCATCTAGAAGCCTTCTAAACCAATTCCTAACATTCTCTATCAGTGAATGTACAAACAACTTCATGTCCACATCTTCATGCTCCACTTCATAATCATTGTGCATGTCTAAAAATGTTCTTAGGTGCTCTTCACTAGTAATGGCATTGTTGCCTAAAAAATTTAAAACCTTATCTCTATTATCAAAGGAGATAGGATGTGGGAACCTAGGGATACTTAGAAATGACATTTGTCTATACTTTTCCATGTATATGGGTCTTCTCTAAAAACTAACAGCATTTGATGTACTTTTTGTTGTTGCTTGATTTTGGTTAGGATTTGAGGTTGTTGTATTTGCTAAAAAAATAGGGATTTGAGTACTAGAGGTAGAGGATGAGGTAGGGGTTGACTAAGAAACATTTTGGCTTGGAACTATTAGTCCACAAGAGGGAATAAAAGTTATGGCTTGTGAAGACATATTAGGCCATGAAGCTAAAGTAGAATTGGACTTAATAAACTAGATTTTTCTCCTAGTCTCTACTTCTTGTGCTCCATTCTCTACTTTCTCAAGCTCCTTATCTAAATCTTCTTTCTCCTTCTTTTCTTTCTTTAATTCTAGGTACATTTGAGAAATGACTTGACTTGCAGATTTGCTAGGGATGGCTTAAGGTTCATTTATTTGGATTTCTATAACCTTTTCCTTACCCTTGTCATGGTGTTTCATAGTTAGATCTATAAGTTTTGGCTCAATAGGTTTGTAGGATTGTACTTTGGCTAAGACAGGTCCTTCTTTTTCTTTAAAGATATTTTCTTGCTATTGGAGTTTAGATCTTAAAACTTCAATATCTCCAAATACATCTGCATGTACTTTGGAGGACTTCTCTTCCAATTTTTTGTTCTGCTCCTTAAGAGAAGCCATTCTTCTAAGAAAATTGTCTCTTTTAATAAGAGTATTCATGGTTATTTTCTCTTTCTCCTTTTCCAAACAAATTCATTTGGCTTCTTCTTTAGCAACACTTCTTCTAAGGATTTCTACTTTAGAAAACACATCATCATGATCTATAGTTATTGCTTTAGATTCTACAAAATCATCCAAATCTATCAAGTTTCTTTCAATGTAAGGAACTTGCTCATGATTTGGTTTGTTAGAATAAATACTTCTAGGCCTAAGACATTATTTCATCTCTTTTACAACACTAGTTTTAAAAATAATATCTCCTATAGATGATACCATTTTATCTTGATAAAACCCTACTTCATGATAAGGTGTTGTGAAAACATTACCCAAGAGCCTAGTCGTTTCAATTTAGAACTATGAGATGAAATTTATTTCTCAACTAAGGGCTACTACTATGGGCTATCTCTAAGTTTCCAAGTATGACAAGACTCCCCTTTCTTTTTAGGAAATTTTTTTTTACCACCCTTTGGTAAATCGGTGTACAATGGGATATCTGAGTTTTCTTTTACATAAGCTCTCTTCCTATTGAAAATTGGCTAATAAAGATATGTATTTGTTGTCATTTATGGCAACACATGATGTACATTCTTGAAGGAAATGTCAAAAATAAAGATACTTATCTTTTGGTACTAATAAAATTGTCTAAGTATGAAATTGGTTTATTTTGTATGTAACTTGTTACTGATGTCATATTATGATTAGTGAAGTTATATGGAGATAGTATACATGTTTATGATGATGTATACAACCTTGGACATTAGTATGGACTCTATAGAAAAGATATTTTCATGTTTTACCAATGAAATAGAACAATGAAATTAAAGGTTAAGGAATTATTTTGTTTACAAAATAATTACTTGACCAATTAGGGCCAACATCCTTGATGTTTACTCTAAGTTGGAAAAGTATATTATGGTCTTATCTGACCAAAAGCAATAATTTGTGAAAAGGAATGGTATTTATGAAAATGTCATCTTGCAAATTCAAATGTGTTGTGAAAGTGATATGTTGTGTTGAGCAATTGTATTGTGATATGCAAACTTTTGTGAAGCGATATATGCAAAGTTTTGAGAAGCTATTTTGTGATCTGAGATTGAGCTAAAGATAAGAGATTAGTCAAGAGAGAAGCTACAAGACCTATATACTAGAGGACTAATTACTTGTTTGGGTAGTGGGCTCTTCTTGTAACTGGAAGTGCATGTTTGGGCAGTGGGCTCATCTTGCATCTAATATACTACAACTCCTAACAGGGTTGGAATCTCCTAATAGGGATTGGTAGTATCCTAATAGGGACTCTCTAAATTTAATTTTCTCATTGACTCTTAATAGGGTCCATCCTCTAACAAGGACATATATATTAGTATATTATCTAGTGGATATCATCCCCACTAGGGTTTTCCCTTTGCCAAGGTTTCCCTAGTTAACAAAATATGATGTTATGAGTTATCTATGTGCATGATTACTATTACTATTCAACATTACTTATTTACTTTCTTATGTATGGTTTAAAATAATATTTAGTTTGTGACTAAAGTTTTTAAATTACTGATTCACCCCCCCCAGTAATTCCTATTTCTAACACTTCATCTTATCAGTCATCTTTCACTTTTTTAATACAAGCACTAGTATCAAAACCAAAGATTGAGTCACCGCATACTAGGGGAAAATATCTTTATTTGTCTAAAAGACAAGGAACTTTTATGAGGGAAACTTTTCTTGAAACATATCTGACAAAAGGGAACCCAACCCTAACACTTTTAAATTGTATACTTTTCAAAAAACAACTCTATTTGAACAATAAGGAAATTCACAAACCCATTCTACATTATAGTTTCCATGGTACTGGACTTTTAGATTAACAAGATTATGATAGTAGATATGGAATTACAACTAGGGATTCTAGAACTTTAGAGCTCTTTTCTTTCATCAACTCCTAAGAAGTTTTGTCATTTTTTTGGGGTTTTAAAACTACTGAGCAACCAAAAACCTGATACTAGGATGCAAAGGAAAAATCTCAGTCTAAGGGTTAGCTACTTCTTATATTCAACTGAGACTTCTTTAGATCTGGACACAACATTAATAGAATCACAAGGATTATCTACTCTTCAAGTTCTACAAGGCTTAGGTAGGTGCACCTTAGGGATCATAACAATTGGGTACTTGATATTTTCTATTACACTTCACCCATAGATATTCTTTTATTCAAAAATCAATCCCTTATAGTAGAAATGGTCATAATTCTTCTTGAATTTGCAAATAGCTCCTTATTACACCAACTAACTATGACACAAACAACTATTTCAAATAAGTGTTGACCAGTAGTTTTAATCTTCAAATAGTAACATAAAAGTTGACTTGATTTTAATTTTATGCTTCATGTATGAAACTAAATAAATTATCAGTGCCCTATTCATTGGTATTCAAAGTATACCCAGCAAACTTTGACCAAATTAATTGCCTTACAATCAATTATATCAACAATTAACCCTAAACCCCATTCTTATAAATATCCTTATTATATAACTGGAAATCCTACCAATTCATTGAAGCATTTAAATAATTCCTTGAATTAAAAGAAACATCAAATTGATATACAACATATCTTAGTTGCATTAAATTGTATAAACCTTGCTTATACAATCCCAACATAACCAACACATAAAAATAGAGATAGAATTTAGAGAAAATAGATATGGTAGAACATTCCTTTTGTGTTAATTCTCCTTGAAAATCATTCAATACTGATGTGAACTCAGAAATACTTCAAGACATGACAACTTATTATTCAATGTCCACTTGTATTCTTAGATTTGCAGATGAATACATCACAAAAATTTGACACAAAGACCAACTGGATCGAATGCAAATAACATAACACTAAAAATTACATAGATTTTAGACCTCAACTCCACATCTTGGAAATCCTTTTATTTAAAGGATGGCAACAAGATTTATATGGGAGGACACTTGTCAAAATTTAATGGAAAGCAAATACAAAGGTGTTTTTCATTTGGTTACAATACAAAACATTATATATACTTGATCAAAATTCTAGATTATAATTGCAAAATTGGCAGGTGGCATTGTCAATAGCTATCTTTTAAAAAAATTTGTTTGTTTATATCTCCTATCACCATCCATGTCTTTTCTCTATTCCTTGTGCATTTAACTACATCCTAACAGCACCTTTTTGTTATACTTGTCACTGTCATTGGATGGTAAGCCTTTGATGTCTACAATGACTTCCCATATAGAAATATCTATATCTACATATGGCCAAGTGGCATTTCTAACTACATCCAACTCATCTAAGCATTTTATCAATTGGAATAAGTTATTGCCATAATGTCAGTGGTTATTTTGGACATCTCTACCTCTATCTTGTAAATAATATCAATCATATAATATATTGTTGTAACACTTGCCTCATTATTGAAATAAGATAAAACCCTAGGATGATCAATAATATTATCAAGAGAAGATGACCACTCTACCCAGTCTTTCATCTTGCCCTCATTATCCAAAATTATATGCACAAAATTGGGTATACCTATAGTAATTTTCTTCATCTTATTTTGGATCAGCTACATTTTTTCACCAAAGAAACCATTTAGATCCTTTACTTTATTAATCTTTTTCTAGTGTTTACAATGGTTATCTTTGGTAAATCTTTCTTTTGTGCCAGCATGTGTACCAAGTTATCAAAAAATGGAGTATATGGTCCCCATATAGTGAAAAGTGGATATAATAGAGCCATAGCCTCTAAGCACTTATATTTTTCTCTGTCCAATGCAAGATAACTACTATGCACATTCTAAGAGATTATTTTCAATGCATTTATTTTGTAAATCAGCAAGTTTTTGACTATTCTAATTTCTATATCCTTGCTTGCCTCCACATCTCCCTCATCAATCTCCATTGCATGACCTAATGCCTCCCCTATTTTAGGTGCTTGGCCTTATGTCTGCACACCTTTTTCATGGATCTTTGTAGCAGTTCTAACAATTTTCTTCAATGTTGCTACCTACATTTCTAGCTTGATGGTATTCTATTCCACGACATATTTTTTCTTCATTTCCTCTTCATAGGTCCTTCTAGTTTTAATGAACCTTTCATAAGCTCCTTCCAGTTGTGCTTTTAGGGTATCCATTTTGTTTTTACCCAATAGAGCCACTAAAAAATGCATTCCATAAATATGATTACTAGAAGTAGAGTGTACATTCCAAAAAATAACATTTCCTCTAGGGGATTCTTTGATCTCCATATTGTAATTGTTTGGGCATCTATGTTATACCTAAAACCTCGTAATTCACCAAGCTAGTTTTCATCCTCAAATGAGATAGACTTATCTTGTCTTCTCATTTGGTCCAATAGGAAAGAAGAGTTGATGTCCCATCTAGGGAAAATAATCATTCCACTTCTTCTTACTAAGTCCCTTGCTTCTTCTATAGTAAGGGTCTCAAAGGCAGGGTCATACTCTTGTAATTTCTGAATAAGTCCATCAACTACCTCATTATAGTCCCCTAGCTTCATCTGCAAAGATAATTCATTTTTCTTCAATTTGAAGAGGGATCTCTTGAACTCTTTTGTTTTAATTTAGTTGCTTCTATGATTCTATCCTCAATCATCTAAGATTGCAACTGCAAATTCCTAGCCCTTTATTCATCCTCTGATGCTTGATATACCAAATTTTTTCTTATAATGTCATGAAAATATCTACTGCCCCTTGGAAAAATTTGGAGGGCCTTTTGTTGAGCTTTTTGTGGCACTTCCACCATTTTTTTTAATTTCTTCACTTTTCCCATTCAGAACTCCTAGGAACTTCTTCTTCAAGTTTATCTTTTTCATGCTTATCCTCATCATCAGTGACCTCAACAACAATGTCATCATCTAAATATTCAGGGTCAGTCTTCTTTCTAATTGCTTCAAAGACTTGTGATGCTAACTCATCAAAATTCTCCACACACTTATTCAATCTAGACCATTAGTCTTCTTAAGGATAGAATCCTTTGAAGGGTGGATTTTCTTTTATCATCTCCCATTCAAAGCTAACAATGTCTCTATACTTTACCATCTTTTCCCTATAGACATCTTCATTCAACCTATCAACAATGACATCCTCTTCCCACATAGGTTTTGTAGGGGGCAAATGATATCCTCTTATATTTTTCAATGCATGTCTAATTACATTGCAAGGGTCATAAGTTCTAGCTAGTCCAATTGGCAATTTGTAATTTCTAAGGTAGGCATCAGTTTCTTCTATGGAATTCTTGCCTATTTCAAGATATCCCACCTTGGTGCATCTACACAGAAAATTCCCTTTCTTGACCACTTTTCCTAGATACTCCCTATTCAATGAAATTTGGGGTAGTTAAGGGCATCCATAGATTCTAATGACAGTATATTCTTCAAAAAAAAATATACTTCCCCAGTCATGTGTTAATTATTTACCAACATCAAAATACATTTTCGGTTTAACAACCTATCTAATACTCCTAGGGATTTTTTGATTAGTTAATCCTATCATTTTTAAGATAGGATGATCAAAATCATTGTAAAAGGAAATAACATTGGAGTATGGATAAAACCTTTTCCATACTCTTGTCCATCTTTATACTAGTATCCTTTCTCCCCATTCTTGTGTAGACTCAAAGAAGCTTTGATCAAACACATCAGCATTCTTGAACAAGATCAAATGCATGATCATTGAGTAATGTGGGAATCTAAAATTCTCTAGTTGACCTTATTAAGAAATAGTGATGTCCTTATGTGTCCTATCATGTATGTATGCTACATAATCATATCCAACATTTGTGTTGGGATCGTGAACATTCAAAGCCGTGACATAATGTCCACCCAAGGCATTCATGGTTCCATCTCAACTAAGGACCTTATTCAAGCCATAAACAGTATTCTTGAAATACCATTGGAAGAATTCAAGAGGCATGATCCTTTCCACTTCCTTCTTCTTTGGAATTTGTCTATTTTTTTTATGAATCAAAGGGATATGTCTCGATATTTCTCTACCCAAATAAAAGTTAGTATGCTTCTCAAAATTATCAATTAGCTTAGCAACATTAATAGGCAATGTCGTTGGGCCTCCTAGGTCAAATACCTTGATGAACATCTCTTTGTCTAAGTCCAGGAAGATGCTTCCATCTCTCCTATGAAATGACTAGCTAACCAGACTATAGCATTTAATTAAGGCCTTCACCAGATCTACATCCACAAAAACCTCTAACATGATTAACTTGCCCAAATTTCTTACCCAAGGCTCGTAGACTAGTATCTTTTCTATTCTATTTTTGTGATCATCTAGACTAGACTAGTACCTCTGCATCTCTACAAAAGACATATGGGTCCCTAAAAGCATGATCGTTTGCAACTTGTCCAATTGTACAACCTGGCAAAATGTGTATCCATTCCTACGAATGAGCTAAGGCTTTTTGCTAGTGATGTTGGTTCTTCAATTACTACTTGTGCAATCAACTCTTCTTCTTTCTAAGCCATTTTTGCAAATAATTCAATCAACTCTATATATTGAATGTTGAGAAATCATTGTAAATCACTCTTTAATTTGAAATTCACTCAGAAAACTTAAGCAATTATGAGACTACTAAAGGAAATCTTTGTACTCCTTGGAATTCATCTACTTATACAATGGGAGCATTGCATTAATGGCATTTAAAATCAACACACTTGAAAACCTATTAGTTCTCGAAAAGCTGGCAAAATCTACACTTTCATTTTTCATATCTTGAGTTCATGTTCTCATTTTTAAGATAGGATGATCAAAATCATTGTAAAAGGAAATACCATTGGGGTATGGATAAAACCTTTTCCATACTCTTGTCCATCTTTATACTAGTATCCTTTCTCCCCATTCTTGTGTAGACTCAAAGAAGCTTTGATCAAACACATCAGCATTCTTGAACAAGATCAAATGCATGATCATTGAGTAATGTGGGAATCTAAAATTCTCTAGTTGACCTTGTTAAGCAACAGTGATGTCCTTATGTATCCTATCATGTATGTATGCTACATAATCATATCCAACATTTGTGTTGGGATCTTGAACATTCAGAGCCATGACATAATGTCCACCCAAGGCATTCATGGTTCCATCTTAACCAAGGACCTTAATCAAGCCATAAACAATATTCTTGAAATGCCACTGGAAGAATTCAAGAGGTATGATCCTTTCCACTTCCTTCTTCTTTGGAATCTGTCTATTGTTTTTATGAATCAAAGGGATATGTCTCAATATTTTTCTACCCATATATAAGTTCTTATGCTTCTCAAAATTATTAGTTAGCTTAGCAACATTAATAGGAAATGTCATTGGGCCTCCCAGGTCAAATACCTTGATGAACATCTCTTTGTCTAAGGCCAAGAAGATTCTTTTGTCTCTCTTATGAAATGACTAGCTAACTAGACTATAGCAATTAATTAAGGCCTTCACTAGATCTACATCCACAAAAACCTCTTGCATGATTAACTTGCCCAAATTTCTTACCCAAGGATCATAGATTAGTATCTTTTATGTTCTAATTTTGTGATCATCTAAACTAGACTAGCACCTCTGCATCTCTACAAGAGACATATGGGTCCCTAAAAGCATGATCATTTGCAACTTGTGCATTTGTAGAACCTGGAAAAATGTGTATCCATTCCTCTATGAATGAGCTAAGGCTTTTTGCTAGTGACGTTTGTTCTTCAATTACTACTTGTGCAATCAACTCTTCTTCTTTTTTAGTCATTTTTGCAAATAATTCAAACTCTATATACTGAATGTTGAAAAATCATTGTGAATCACTCTTCAATTTGAAATTCACTCAGAAAACTTAAGCAATTATGAAACTACTAAAAGAAATCTTTGTACTCCTCATAATTTATCTATTTCTACAATGGGAGCATTCCATTAATGGCATTTAAAATCAACACACTTGAAAACCTATTAGTTCTCAAATAGCTGGCAAAATATACACTTTTTCATTTTTCATACTTTGAGTTCATGTTCTTTTTATCTAGCTTAGACGTGGTCATTAAAACTACTTTTATACCTTAAAATTGAGAACTAATATGCTGTGATATCTAGTTGATTGCTCCTTCACCATAACTTCTATGTTTTTATTTTTTTTGGCTATGACTATGCGTATAGGGTTACCTTTTAATATTTGCAACCTCACATCTCATCTTTTTAACTATTGAGTCTAGCTTACGTGTTGTGATTGCCTTTTCTTGCTCCTTCACAACTTCATTTACTTTACCTTTCTAACTACTACGATCTGGTGATGACTACTTTATTTACCATTTTACATCTTCATCATTGTCTATCCCTTAACATCTTTCATGCCAGTGATGCAGTGGTACTTCACATTTTATTATCATCACTTCTTTGCAACTACCAAACAAGATGTTCATTCTAATCATGCGATGTTGCACCAAGCATTTTTCTTTAACATTTTCTTCATCTCTCAACATCACAACTTAATACTCTAACTATCCATAGAACCATGCAAGAGTAAGATAAACACTTTTAATTGCAACAATTCCTTTGTTCACATGTTTGCATCATTATTTATTTACCTTAACTCTTGACCCACGAAGATGTGATCACTATTTTGTTTGACCATTATCTCTTTCTGCCACTTTGTACCTTTGATCTTAACTATTATATAAAAACTTGTGATGTTGTTCTAGTATTTAACTTTAACCATTTTGAACTCATTTTGCAAGTTCACAACTTCAAATTTGCAACTATAGTTAAACCTTGTGACAATGTGAACCTGAGCATTTGTCACTTCACAAACCTTTACTTTGAGTCAATCACTAACTCAATTGACATTGTGATGTATAAAAACTTAACTGAATGATCACTTGATCACTCCATCGTAATGTAATTTATCTCTTTTCTTGAAACCTTTACAAGCTAGCAATAAGCATTTCTTCTAACTATTAGGCATTTTTCACAGTTTTGCAACTTAGACTTCACCCTCACAACTTAACTATGCGATCATACGAATAGGGCTCTAATTTGATTGTCTTCTTTTCATTTTTGCTTCATGACTTAAAACTTTGACCCAATAAGTGACCCTATGAAGGTGCAATTATAAGCTTTCGCAACCTCTCTCCGTTAACCTAAGGTTTCCTTAACTCACTTGTGAAGATGAGCTTGTTAACTCTTAACCATGACTACCTTTTCGTATCCTCATAGCTTAATCTTCATAGTTTACCTGATCTTCTGTGATGTTGCACTGACATTTTAAACTTTATTTTTCTCTTTATTGCAACATCACTACTTGAATTTTCTTGTCAAAAATGACTTGCAATGATACACTCTTCATTGTTTCTCTTAATCACACCTCTAACACAGATGTTGATAGTAACCACTGCGAAGCTACACTATGTTGAAATATAGACCATTTTTCCTCTTCGCAACCTTGAAAAGGGTTAGTAAGTAGAATGGGGTGATATTGTGATCATAGAGACTTCACAACATTGTGACTTAAAAGACATAAGAGATCATGAAATATATAATCATTATTAGCTCAAAACTTAGGTGTATAAAGATATAACATTAAAGGCTTTTCACATATTCCTTTTTGAATTGCAAATCATTTTTTGAATGAACTCAATTAAAACTAAAGACAAAACTTTTCCCTTAGGGCTTTACTAATAGTGTTATGCAAATTTCAGAAACCCTAAGCAAGGACAAACACAACTCTTTTCCTAACTTTTCATAGATTTTAACAAGATTTTAGGCAAGTGAAAATTCAGGCCAACCTGTACATAAGTCCTTATATTTTTCCTTTTAATTTGATCCATCTCTTCTTTCATTGCAACAACCCAATCTTAATTTTCCAATGCATCCTTGACTAATCTAGGCTCAAATTCAAAAATCAAATATGCATTATCTCTTAACTTACTTCATGTCATGACTCTGCATCTTTAATTCCAATTATTTTATTTGGTGAATGATTCCTTTTGACATATTAAGCTAATATTGTCTTGGTTCTTTGTTCTTTAACATTTTCTTCCCTTGGTAGGGGTTCAACTAGTTCCTATGTTTCTTCTAGTTGTTTCTTGGGTACAATATTAGGAACTCCTTGAAATATATACAAATATTTGGTAATCTTCTAGTTCCTTTTTTTTCTATCTCCATTTTTATCTCCAAAACTCATCAATCCTTACATTCACACTTTCTAAAATCTTGTCGTTATCCTTATTTAGACATTTACAAGCTTTACTCATTGTCAAGTATTGTAGAAATATGCCTTCATCTCCTCTAGAATCAAAATTTATATTCCTAACATATTTCAATATGTAACACCTACTTCCAAATATTTTAAAGTAGCTAAAATTAGGTGTATTCCCATACCAAAGTTCATAAGGATTTTTTTTGTATCTTTCTTCAATTGTACTGAGTTGAGGGTGTAAAAAAGAGTACAAATGGCTTCTCTTTAGAATGTTAATGCACACTCCTTCTTAATTAGCAATGTTATAGCACAATAAAATTTTGATATGTTCCTTCTTTCAGTTATGTCATTCTATTGTAGAGTCCTCGATGTGGATAGTTTTTGTTTTACTTTCACAATGCACGTCCCATTTCTCCTAGAATGGGGACCCCCTAGTATATTTTTTTAGCTTTCCAGATCCCTAGTCTAGGGTCTAAGGATTTTTTAGGGTTCTACATGGTGTCTATGTCCAATTTGACCCTCTTCTAGAAAAACCTAGTTGAAAAAAACTAGAGATTTTGAGGAAAAATTGGGTTTTGGTAGTTATGGTTGCACATTAGCACACCTAGTCACCTAGTGCACTAGTGCACTAAATGAATTAGTGTGGGAATGCTTCCCTTTCAAAGTGTGCACCTATGCACATGTACAAGAGCACACCTCCAAAGGTGTGCTCCATCTCGAGCTTATAAAAGTCTAAGACCCTTCCTTCCTCCTAACTCATTTCCCCTTTGAACTCTTTGGCAAGTGCAACTCCACATATTCTGAGGTGTGCTTCATTTTTTGCACTTTCACACATAGAAAAATTAAAATAACAAAGGAAAAGGTACACACCTTCTTTTTCATAGCTTAACAAAACTTAAAAACAAACAAAACATCACCTAAGAAAAAGGTGTCCATGTGCACACCTTAGATAAACATTTTCCCCACTAACAGTGTAAGGGTGCACACATAGTGCACCCCCCAAGGTGTGCTATGTATACAGCCTACTTTTGCACTATGTGTGCACCCCATAAGGTGAGCTATGTGTGCACCCTCATTATGAAGGTTTTATTGGGGGAAAGGTTCACCTAGAACACCCTTAAGGTATGAAAGGTGTGCCAAATTTTTTCTATCAGAGACATAAAATAGGTTTTTAAGTGTTTTATGACATTTTCAAGTTCTAGGTCTATTTTTTATCGTAACTAGGGTTTGTTTAAATTAATTTTTTTCAACCCTCCAGACTAATGGATTCCTATTTTGGGAAAATAAAATGGCTTTCTTCTCATCCTTCCTCACTATAAAGATGGCTCTAAAACTAGTGGTTTTTAAATTTCAAGGTGTTCCATCGAAGTCATGCTTTCAAAATGCTCATTTAGAGCTCTGAGACAATGAGCTAGGCCATATCGACTGCAACACATTCATGGTCATATGAAACAAAAAAAATGTGAGGCCCCCTATGGTGTCTACACTTATAAGATCATGGTTAGTAAAGACAGCTTCACACCTAGTTTTGGTACAATCTTTTGAGTTGGTTATGGCATTGGCAGATAATTATGTTTTGGAGGAAAGGGTGGTAAAAAAGAATAACTAGAGAGATCATTCTAGATCTAAGGCCTAAGAATATAGAGAAAGTGTTTCATCTTATGAGGGAAAATCAATATATTAGGTTGACATACCATAAAGCAAAAAGGTGGTATAGAGAGCATGAACAAAAAGCCTCAGAAATTATTCAATCCTCATATCTTATTGATAAGAATCCTCTTGGGTGAAAAGAAGGAAAAGTAGATATGAAAAGAGGCTATATGAAAGATTATATCAAACATTCCATATTGCTCTTGAGAAAAATTACGGGATTACCAGCAATAGGAAATTTAAACATATAGATGGTACACTTCATTAGAACCATCAAGATGGAAAAGATGTCAATTGAATAGGCCACAATTCTCACTGAGAATTTGGATGAATAGCTGGTGGCAATCAAAAATGATCAAAGGTTCTATATGACATCTTATTTGGTGTATCTATTAGTAGCAGGAGAAATGGATTATCTAGGATTGTTTAAGAGGGGCAACTTGCGAGATGTTGATGCATGGCCTTTTGTGGTATATCCCTACGTAGTGAGGAAAAATATTTTGGATCACAGCAAGGAATAAAAAATAGTGAATGATTCCTTAATTTTTGCAATCATTTGGTTCATCAAAGGAGATTACTTGAAAAGGATGTCATAAGAAGTAAGAGAAAAGATTATAGAAATAAGTGCCTACCGTATATGAGAAATGTTAGTATGCTAATAGAAACCAAATTTAAATAAAGCTTCTACAAACTAAACAAAATTCATAAACTTCAAGATAGACTAAGATGAACTCTCAATTGAGAATATAAGCCATTAATGGACTCTCTCAATGAGAAGCTCTCTAGTTGAGTGGCTTTGTCTAAATAGATAGGATGTATGCTCAAACTTATGCTTCAAAAAGGGCTTCAAATGGAGTTGGAATTTGGGTGTGAGTGTATGGTTTTGATGTAAAATGGCTTCTTAAAATGGCATTATGACTTTACTTCATGGATTGTGTTGTTTTGCAAAGGGGAAGGATCCAATTTATAGGCAAGAGGCTTGAGGGATTGAGGGCTAAGATGCAAGGATGGGAAAAATCTCATAGATGGCTCAGATTGCATGAGAGGAGAGCACATGGATTGTGCTTCCTTACAGCCAATCAAGGAGTGACACATGTCACAGGGTGAGAGGATGGAGGAAAGGGGAAGGATGAGTCAACAAAGGAGGCTCAAGGGATAAAATCTTCATAAAGACCCTCATAATGGCTTGTAAGAGCAATAAAAGGGCTTGGAAGAGTCATTAATGGCCTAGTGCGCTTCATAAAGTTTTACGGTTGAGATATTTTGAGGGAGATGAGAGGAATTTCGATTTGGGCTTGATTAGGAAGGTTTTAAGCTTGCTTAGGATTGTGCAAATGATTAGAGGATGGATTAGGATGGTTTAGGATTAGCTTAGGGATAGGCAAGTGGATGGCATTTAATGAGGGTGGGTGAAGGAGGAGATATTTGTTAACTTTGGTTTCGGTTAGTAAGTCTTAACCCATGTTTAGAGAATGTGACAAGGTTAGGAGGGGATTAGGATTAGGTTTAAAGACATCTTCTACAAGAGTCTAGACTTTGGATGAGGATAAAGACTTTCTAGAATACTCTAGAACTTCCTAGGATGAGGATGAAGACTTTCTAGAAGAGTCTAGAACTTCTTAGGATGAGGATAAATTAGATTTTTAGGAAATAAATAAAGTTTTATTTATTTCAAGGGTTTGGGTTGAGGAGATATTTATTAAAACTTTTTTAATAAACATGAGGATTAATATTTAATCTTAATTAAATATTTTGAGTTGGGATTAGGGGTAGGAAATGATGGGATTAGCCTTTAATCAAAATTAAAGAAGGATTAGAAGATTTTGGAAGAGGTTAGTGGTCTTAAGGAAATTGGCCAAGTTTTGGGCAAAAAATAAATTTTTTATTTTTTTTGGTTTTTTTGGTCAATTTATTAATTAAATAATTAATAAATAAGAAAATAATGTTTAAATAAGATTTAAACATTTTTGGGAGGGATTCCTTAATTAAATATTTTTAATTAAGATAAAGGGATTTAATGGCATAAAAATTAATTAATTAATAAATGATGATGTCATTAGGAATTTTTCAGAAAATAAAAATACTTTATTTTCTAAAGGTTTTTAGGTGTCTACATTTTTCCCCTCTTTGATGTGATGCCACAAGTGGCATGGCATCAAAGATAAGAAAATAAGATGCCCAAGGCTAGAGCAGAAGAGGAGAGAATGGACTGCAAGATGCCCCCTCAAGAAGGCGGCGGGGAGAGAAAGCGAGGCTCGACGACTTCTTGAAAAGTACAAGAATTTGAGATGAGCAAGAAGACTCAGATTGGCTTAAGAGAAGAGGTTTAGCTAGCTCAAACTCTCACTATGGGAGAATGATAAAGGAGAATCAGAGGCACAAGAGGAAGCAAGCTGAAGATCCCTGGGATTGCAAAGGATGAAGGAGCAGAGTGCTATAAAAGGAATCCAGGATGGGGAGATGGATGAGGGGATTAAAAAGCTGATGCAACAGGATTTCAAAGAGTCAGATTGGTGGAAGATGGGTTTCAAAGATCCCTAGGACTAGGATTATGGATCTCGAAAGATGAGGCTTGGTGGATTGATTTGGATTGGTGGATCCCTAAGACTAGGATTGTGGATCCCTAAAGCTAAAGGTGAGGAGTGATTCAAAGAGATACTGATGCATAAGCTCAGGTAGGAGAGACGGATGCTAGATATGGATGGGGGATAATGGAGATGAAGGGAAACCATTGAATCTTTTTTGAGCAGGGGGATACTTCAAAGAGAAGTACCACCATGTAGTTGAGCACTAGATTTGCTATAGGACTGTTGGTTAATTGCCAAGGTTACCAAGAACATCAAGGCCTTTTCACCAACTATCCAAAGGACTGACGGACTGACTCAAAACAAACACGCAAGGATTGCCCCAGCATCACACATGAATCTCGAAAGAATCAAAGTGGAACCGACACTAGGTAACCCACAAGCAAAAAAGAAAAACAAACAAAAGACTTGATCAAGACCTTATGCCCAGATTGCCCCATTCACAGTATACCATGATATGGAAGATCATGGCAACTTTGAGGAGGGAAAAAAGATTGTTTGGAAAAGATACTTCAAGACCCAAAAGGAAATATTCCAAATCAAAAGAAAGTAAAAATCCAAAAGAGAACCGTTTGCCAATGAGATGGGTAGGACGAGGTACTAACGGACCAAGATCAGACATGAGGAAAGATATATCCTGCAAAGATCTATCGGAGAGCACCTAAGCTGGTGAATCTAGATGAGTGATGTGTCTGGCAAGCTGAACTAAGAAGGATAACACTTTGGTGATAGGAGATCTAGCTAAAAGATGAATTGGAATAGCTAACCAAGGGTTGTGCAATGTGTGCAAGATGTTGATCAAGGAGGAACTGACAGGAAAGCTAGATAGATACAATGGTACTAAGCTAAAGAGGATGTACAAGCTAACTGACCAAGATATTTACAAACTGAAGCTGACCAAGATATGTTACAAATGTACAAGGTTGTTCATGTTTTAGTTTTGTGAGATGGAAATGTTTGTGAAGGGTGAGATGTCTATAATAGTTGATAGGTGAATAGGTAGATGGTTTGCGAAAATCTTAAGTGAAAATGGGATTCTTTGTGTGCATGTGATAGGATACAAACTAGGATACAAGTTTATTTACAAGCTAGAATATGGTACAAGCTTTGGACAAGATTCGAATATACAAGAGAGGATACAAGATTTACAAGGTATAATACAAGCTTTGATACAAGATTTACAAGCTAAGGTACAAGATTTACAAGGTGTACAAGAGGTATTTACAAGCTCCATTAGATTTTGGATATTTGGTTGGAACACCAAGGGAACAAGCAGGTGTTTTATGGGATGGTGGGTGAATGGATGAGGGATAGGATAGTGATAGATAATGGATTAGTCTTAGTACACAAGGGGCCTGAATTACCATGTTTTCACAAGGTACCTATCCAAGGCGCTTGAATTGCCAAGTTTTCACCATTGGACGTTTATTTCTCTTTACTATTTTTTTTTTTCTATTTTTCAAAAGCTGGGTATACCAAAGATCTTCAAGCATAGAACTTCTTGAGATGAATGATGTTAGTAGGATCATTCAAGAGTTCTCCTTTCAGTGTAGATAGCTGATAGGCTTCGGAGCCAAAGGAAGCAGTGACAACATAAGGACCAAGCCATGTAGGTTCAAACTTTTCTTTCTTTTCTCGATCTGCTTGGACTTTCATATTTTCTTTAAGGACCATGTCACCTGGCTAAAAGTGTCGTGGAAGCACCTTCTTGTTGAAACTCCTTTTCAGACAAGTTTGATAGACTGTGAGATGATCATAGGCTTGTTTTCGCTTCTCGTCTAAGAGATCTAGCTGGGTGAGCCGAGCTACTCTGTATTCTTCATCTAATATTTTCCCTTGCAAAGATATGCGCAAGGAGGAAAGTTCAACCTCTATAGGTAGTACCACTTTAGCACCATAAACTAGGGAGTATGGAGTTGTTCCTGTGGATGTATGAAAGGAAGTTTGATAGGCCCATAGGGCTGGATGTATTTGTAGGTGCCAATCACGGTCGGAATCATTGACAACTTTCTTTAGGATTTTGAGGAGGGTTTTGTTAGTTGCCTCTGCCTGGCTGTTACCTTGTGGGAAATATGGGCTAGAAAAGTGATGATGGATGCGGAGGGAAGTGCATAATTCTTCCATGTTGAGATTTTCAAAGTTACCTCCGTGGTCGATGAAGATGGTGGATGGGATACTGAAGCAGCAAACAATGTGGTATAAGATGAACTTGGAGACTTGAACTCCTATAGCTGAGACAAGGGTGACTGCTTCCACCCACTTAGTGAAATAGTCTATAGCTGTTATTATCCATTTATGTCCATCAGATTAGAGGGGTGTGATAGTTCCAACTAGATCAAGGCCCCAACAAGCGAAAGGCCAAGGTGGTGCAATAGGTTGTAGATCCTGTGTTGGAGCGTGCACAAGATTTGCATGCTACTGACATGGGAGACACTTTTTGACAAAGTCACAGGAGTCTTCTTCAATCGTAGGCCAATAGTAGCCTGCTCTAAGGATTTGTCATGCTAGGAAAATACCACTCGTGTGGGCACTGCAAAGTCCAGAGTGTACTTCTTTTAACACCATCACGGCCTCATTTTGGTCTAAACATCGAGAGAGAGTATCATGATAACCTCGACGATATAGAGTATTGGCTATGATAACATAGCGGGATGATTTTTGGATGAGGTTCTAGTGTTGGGTACGTGTGAGGTGAGGGGATATGATACCATCGTTAAGGTAAGCATGAATCTCATGGTACCAAGGGGATTGGGGACCAACCAAGATACAAACACGCTTTGAATCCTCATTCACATAGGCGGGTGTGAGGAGTTGCTTGACTAAAAACTCATACTGTGTAGCTGCTTGGGGAATTTCCAAGAGCAAGCCTATAGTAGCCATAGCATCTACTGCTTTGTTCTATATTCGAGGCACTTGTGTAAACTGAAGCCTTGTAAAATGTTGGGTTAGCTGATCAACTAGCTCTTTGTAGGGTAATAGCTTTTCATCTTTGGTTTGATATTCATTTAGGGCTTGCTTGATGATGAGCTGAGAATCGTCAAAGATTTGTATCTCAGTGATATTCCATTCTGTAGCTATCTTTAATCCTATTGTGAGGGCCTCATATTCAGCTATATTTTTGGTGCTAGGGAATTGTAGCTTGAAGGCTTTTGGAATGTAATCTCCTTGAGGTGTGAACAACAATATTCCTGCCCCTGATCCATGACATGTGTATGAGCCATCAAAATAAAGTTTCCATGGGGGTTGTTCTTCAATTCTCAAATTAGATTGAAAATGTTCATTTGGGTGCCTGTAATGCATACAAAACTTTGAAATCGGAATGCTTGACTGAAGAAATGTAATACTCCTCCTCTTGTGATGCTAACTATAACAATGACTTGCATCTAAATAAGCCTAATCCTTAACCTTCTAAAAGGCTAATTTTTTAAACACATCTTAACTATTTTTTTTGGGCAGGTTAATGGTTAAGATTGTAAGCTTATCTTAACCATTTTGTTTGCTTCAAAAGATGGGTTAGTGGTTAATTTCGTAAGCTCATCTTAACCTCTTTTTAGAAGTTAATTTTAGAGGCTTATATTAACTCCTTTTTTAAAAGGTTAACTTTAGAAGCTTATATTAACCTCTTTTCTTTTTTTTTATTAAAAGGTTAATGGTTGATGAAAGCATTGAAAATATGTATTTTAGGTTTCTCCATTAACCTGCAGCAACTCTTGACTCAGAATCTAGATTTTGAAAACTTGAAGTGATGAGCAGAGATGAAAATGAGCTGGAGATATTGAAGGAAAAGATCTTTCAAAAACTCAAAGATGAAAAGACCAATTGAAAGGTTAAAATGAGGAAAATTTTAAAAATAACCAAATTGAAACAATTTGATAACCGGGCAATAGGTATCAATATATTTTATCAATAGATTTGACATCAATGACAAAACAACAATTATTCCAATTGTAAGTTTCCAACAATCTCCCTCTTTGGCATTGATGGAAACATCTCTACATCTCAATATTAGTAATATCTCAATTTATCAAATGTATCTATACAATCCAAAAATATTTTCTCCCTCTGAGATAATAGATCTCCCTTTGTGTTCATAATCTACCTTTTGGGTTCATCTCTCCCTCTTAAATTATTTCTCTATATAGTCTCTCTCTTTAGTATATCTCTCCCTCTTTGACAACAATGCCAAAGACACTTAGATTTCTTAGCTTCAATCTCTTCATACATCTAAATTATATATATATTGCATGTCTAGATGATGTTTATCATCTATCTATGACTGATCTATTATGTTGTACTAGACTATCTACCTTAGGAATTTCCCAAATTAGAGTTGTGTTGTATCAATGTGTAAGATATTCTGATAAACACATTGTTACGATTAAACTGTAGATAGAAAATAACAATTACATGCAAATATAATCAATAACAAAAGATAATAGATCGCACAGAAAAGAACACAAGGCACCAAGATTTAATGTGGTTCACCTAATCCCTAGGCTACATCCACCAAACAACAAGTCTAATATTATTACAATCCAATGATTACAACCTGATTACAATCCCTAATCCCTTACAACTCAATACTGTCGCAAGAACCTATTTCACATCACCACTATAAAAAAACCCTAACCCTAAGCCCTGTTATACAAGTATTAAACTACTTTAGGGTTACTACATATCGGCCATAAATTGGTGAATATTAGCCATTACTTTAATGTCAAATCTATGAATGGTGAATCTACAAATAGTACCCAAAAAAAAAAAAAATTTGGGGCAATGCCCTAAACCACAAAGAACTTATGAAGTATGTACAGGTATTTCCTAATTAGTCACCACAAACTAACACACATTTGATCCAATGCACCTTTCCTTCTTAATTAGCTCTGTTTAGGGGAATCGCCCTTAATTTACCTCTAAGATATTCATGAGCATCTTTAGGTAAGGCTTTTTGTGAATATTTCTGCAATTTTTTCTTTAGTGTGCGCAAATTCTAGCTTCATTTCTTTGTCTTGCACTTGTTCCCTCAAGTAGTGATACTTGATAGCAATGTGCTTTGGCTTGGTATGCATTAGTGGATTCTTTGAAATTGTAATAATACTTTTGTTTTTACAATAGATAACAACTAGATCTACAATTTCTTCTTTCATATCTTTCAGTTATTTCTTTATCCACATAATGTTTGAATAGTTTACTGCAACTACCACATAATCAACTTTAGCTATTGATTGGGAAATATAATCCTATTTCTTGCTTGTCCATGACACCAATCTCTTTCCTAGAAATAATGCACCTCCACTAGTTTTTTTATGTCATCAATATTTTCTATCTAATCTGAGTCAGTGAATACCTTCAGTTCAAAACTACCACTTATCTTATAATGTATAATCCATAGTCTTTTGTACCTTTTAGATATGATTATCCTTATCAGTACCATCATGTGAATCTCCTTAGGATTTTATAAGAATCTAGAAACTATCCCAATTGCCAATGTAATAGCAAGTCTACTATGAACAACATATTGTAATTTCTCAATCATAGATCTGTCTAAGGTATGGCTCACATCAACATATTCATCATTCTTAGATAGCTTATGTCCTATTGGCATAGGTGTTCTTGTTGGTCTTGAATATTCCATTAAAAAATTCTTTAGTATCTTGTTGATGTATTTGGATTGTGAAATGGAAATACCAAACTTCATTTGGCATACTTTTAATCCAACAAAGAATTTGATTTCACCAAACATAGACATTTCAAATTCCATCTTAATTTCATCAACAAATGATTTCCATAATGCTTCTCTTCCTCCAAACAAAATGTCATCAACAAATTTTTTTGATAGTAGTACTTCATTGTTCATACCATTCTTCAAATATAGATTACTATTATCATTTGTCCTTTCAAAACCAATCTTCGCCAAATAATTATGTAGTATTTCACACCATGCTCTTGGGGCTCATTTCAATACATAAAGGGCTTTGTTTAGTTTACATACCATATTCTTCTTGTCTAGATCTATAAATCCTTCAAGTTTTTCAATGTATGCTTCTTCCTCAAGTATACCATTCAAAAATGAAGATTTTACATCCATTTGATAGACCTTGAAATTATTATAGGATGAATATGCAAGAAGATTTCTAACTCCCTCAAGTCTTTCCACAAAAGAAAAAGTTTCTCCATAATCAACTCCTTCTACTTGAGCATATTCTTTGCATACCAATCTTTCTTTATTTATTGTTACTTCACCATTCTCATTGAGTTTGTTTCTAAAACCCCACTTTTCCCAATGACATTTTTGTCCTTAGATCTTGGCACTAAAGTCCAAGTATTTTTCTTCTCAATATGTTCAATTTCCTCATTCATTGTCTGAATCCAATCTTCATTATCTAGAGCATCTTTCACTTTTTTGGTCTCAAATTCACAAGGTAAGAATGTGTCATCTTTGAGTTTCTTTCTTTCCATAACACTTAATTAAGCATCACCATTGATTTGTTCAGGTTTGTGATGCCTTCTTACAAACTTTGCTAGCACATGTGGTTTCCTTGTCTATTCTTCTACAAGTTCATCTTGAAAAATAATCTTAGACATTTTCTCTTTCTTGTTTAGGTTTTGATTCATGTTCAACATGCTCAACATTTTCTATCTGATGATCAGCATTTCCTGTTTGTGACTTGGCATCTTCAGTCTGTTGCCCAACACCCACTCTCTATTGCTCGACAATTTTTTGCACTACATCATTTCCTATCTGCTGAGAGACTACAAATTTATTTTCTTGTTTACTAGGATTTCTTGGAGCATCATCATCCATATAGATGAATGTATTATAGTCTTCAAGTTCTTCTTTGCATGCAATGTTACTTCTTTCTACAAAATCATCAATTTTCACATTTGCATCTTCATGTTAGAGCTTAAATATTTTTAAGCTTTACTATTGATGGAATATCCTATGAATATACCTTCTTCACTCTTTGCATCAAGTTTTCCATTCCTATTATTTTTAAGTATATAGCATCTACTTCCAAACATTATGAAATATTTCACATTAAGAGCATTTCCATACCATAGTTCAAAAGGTGTATCATTTGTACATTTCTTGACTTATACTCTATTCAGGGTATAGATAGCAGTACTAACAAGTTCTCTCCAATATTTCTTTGATACACTTTTCTCCATCATTAATGTTCTTGCATAGTCTATTATTGATCTATTTCTCCTTTCAGCTACCCCATTCTGAGGAGGGGTCCTTGGTGCTAAAATCTATCTTTTAGTTCCTCTATCATTACAGAATGTGTTGAGCTCATTTGAAATGAATTTACCACCTCTATCAGATCTCGAGCACTTTAGATTCTCTCCTTTTTTTTCAACTCTAGATAAATACCACTTAAATAACTAAAAAGCATAAGATTTAGCTGTAAGAAACATCACACTCATCATCCTAGAATAATCATCAAAAAATAGAATGAAATACTTATCTCTATAGTAGGTTTGAACATCAATGGGTCCACAGGTTTGTATGAACTAGTTCCAAAATATCATTAGAAGTTTATGTTTTTCTCTTAAAACTAGACTTGGTCATTTTTCACAATTGACATTTTTTACACATAGCATTGTTAGGCTTCTTTAGTTTAGGCAATCCTCTTACTTTAGTTCCTCTATCATTACAGAATGTGTTGAGCTCATTTGAAATGAATTTACCACCTCTATCAGATCTCGAGCACTTTAGATTCTCTCCTTTTTTTTCAACTCTAGATAAATACCACTTAAATAACTAAAAAGCATAAGATTTAGCTGTAAGAAACATCACACTCATCATCCTAGAATAATCATCAAAAAATAGAATGAAATACTTATCTCTATAGTAGGTTTGAACATCAATGGGTCCACAGGTTAGTATGAACTAGTTCCAAAATATCATTAGAAGTTTATGTTTTTCTCTTAAAACTAGACTTGGTCATTTTTCACAATTGACATTTTTTACACATAGCATTGTTAGGCTTCTTTAGTTTAGGCAATCCTCTTACTTTAGTTCCTCTATCATTACAGAATGTGTTGAGCTCATTTGAAATGAATTTACCACCTCTATCAGATCTCGAGCACTTTAGATTCTCTCCTTTTTTTTCAACTCTAGATAAATACCACTTAAATAACTAAAAAGCATAAGATTTAGCTGTAAGAAACATCACACTCATCATCCTAGAATAATCATCAAAAAATAGAATGAAATACTTATCTCTATAGTAGGTTTGAACATCAATGGGTCCACAGGTTAGTATGAACTAGTTCCAAAATATCATTAGAAGTTTATGTTTTTCTCTTAAAACTAGACTTGGTCATTTTTCACAATTGACATTTTTTACACATAGCATTGTTAGGCTTCTTTAGTTTAGGCAATCCTCTTACTTTCTTCATTTTACTGATATCCACCAAAATTTCAAAGTTTACATGACATAACCTCTTATTCCATAACCAAACATTTTATTTTTGTGCAAACAAACATGTCTCATTAGATAAATCTAGACAAAACAAGTTACCTCTTTTCTAATCACCACTTCCAACTAGCTTACCATCAACATCATAATCTTGGCCTTCCTATTATGGAATTCAACTCTATAACCTAATTTTTTTAGGTGTAAAACACTCAACAAATTATAGTTAATTCTTTCAACCCAGTAAACATTGTCACATTTTATCTTATTAGTCAGTTGAATAGTTCCTTTACCTTTTACAACACATGGAATATCATTACCAAATTTAACACATCCACCTTTGTATGGACTAATGTCCTCAAATTTATCTTTATCGCCAGTCATATGATTTGAATAACCACTACCAATTATCCATCTGTAACTTTTGTTTATATATGAAATCAATGCAATTTTCTCATCTTTATTAGAGTCTTCTTCCATAGAAACATACACAACTTCATCATCATTACTTTTAGATTCATTATTAGTTTATTCTTCACCAATATAAGAAGATTTCTTACCTTTTTCATCCTTTTTTCTCTTGAAGTCTCGGTCATCTCTTCTTCCTTTGTACTTTCTTTCCTTCCTTTCATCCTTATCCTCTTTATCAGGATACCTAGTTGCAATATGACCTACTTTGTTGCGTGAAAAATAGATAATAGGTAGTTTACCTTTGTATTTACCTTTTCCTCTTCCAAATCATTTTTCAATAAGGGCTTCAAGTTCATCAATCTCATCATTAGAACTATCATTATCACTCTTCACATGTTTTCCTTTTCTTTTTCTAAGAACCAATTGTGACTTAAAAGTAGATTCAATAGTAGCAAGTGCATAGTTACCAAAGTTAGACATTTCAAAAGCAGTAATTCTACCAATTACACCTTCCAAGATCAAAGTGTTACCTAGTGTGCATCTTAGTTCTTCAATTGCAAACACTCTAATGGCATAAATATGGAGTACAGTCCTCAATACCTTGCTTATCACAGTTTCATCTTTGATTTCTACATTTGCACCATGAATAGCATTAACAACTTCTTTGACTCTTGTGCAGTATTGCACTATATTCTCCCCTTCCATCATTCTCATTTCATCAAATTCACCTCTTAGGCTCTCTGATTTGGCTCTCAATATATTTTCATCACCTCCATATATGATTTTCAAATTTTCCAACATTTTATTTGCACTATCACAATATTTTAAGTCATCAAACTTGGCATAACTTAGGGCTAAGGAAATCTCCAACATTTCTTGATTGTGTTCTTTCTTTTTCTTTAGTTGATCAATTGTCAGAGGAGTGGTTATTACCTTCACATACTCATCATCCACAAATTTTATAGCAGCATCACTAATACTAGATATATGCAACCTCATCAAGGTTTTCAATGCATGAAAGTTCTCCTTGTTTAGCTTAAGTACATCTCTCTTGTGGTTCATGATCTTTGGTTTTAAGTACCTTCAAAATTTTCTCTATAAGAACTGAGCTTTGATACCAATTGTTAGAAATTTTTAGAATAACTAAGAGTGGGGTGAATCAGATACTCAAGGTCCATAAGTACCATTTGAACAATTAAACATTAAACTCTTATTGTTCTATTTATCTTGTTGTTTCTTGATCTCTAGGATATTGATAAAGAAAAATTACTAGTCCAATCATAACATACCTAACTAAATATAAAATATAAAACATGTAAAGCATTCAACACAAGTTTGACACTATGATTTTACATGGAAACCTAATTTGGGAAAAAACACTAGCAACATGTCATCACTTTTTCACTCTTTTGAAGTGAGCTCTACTAGGAGCCAACCCTATTAAAGGTTACAATACACATTGTTAATTATGACCTCATTAGAGAATTTAAACACCCTATTAGGAGTGGCCTTGTCAGAGGATTTTGATCATTCCATTTATAATGTCACCTTGTTAAAAGATTTACATAGACTATTAAGTCCTTCAAATGACTATTAGGTCAACCTCTATTAAAAGGATTTCAATACGAACTATTTACAATGATTAGAGAGAAATTAGTAGGGTTCTGATATGTATGATTACAATTCACTTTGCAAGCTTAGATCTCTATTCAATTTAGCTGTTGATTCAATGATAATATTTGTACTTCCATCTCTATTCTTGATTTTCTCGACAACCCTTCAAGCAATTAATCTTCCCCCTTCTACAATGCTTAAGCCTTCTTGCTTGGATTCCAGTTATCAATATTAGCAACATCTACATAAGAAATCTCCTTTAGCTTTGCATTCATTATCACACTTGTGTTTTTTTCATCAACCTTCTTTTGTACTCACCTCACACACACTTGTATATGCACTAGCACTCACACTCACACACACACTTTCTATTCAACTCTATACCTCTTTATTTAGGCAATTCTTTCTTTACCATTTTCCATGATCACTGTAGATGTTAGGATTTATGATCAAGTTCAATATGATTCATTGTATCTTTCCATCTTCTTGATCTTCCTCTAGAAACTTCTCTAGAATTTGTCTATTGGGTCTTCACCTAATCCTCACATTGAATTTAATGATACAACTCATCAACCTTATATTCAACATGGTTTACATCTCCCAAGAAATAAACTGAGTCGGCTAGGAATCATGATTTCCTCAAATTCATTCTCAATAGTGTTACCTAGTAATCAGTAAGTTTTGACACTTGGTCATCACTTGACACTTGATTGTTGTAAATATATCTCTCTTAGCATCAACTAATTTGCTTGGTAATTACTAGATTTTCTCAACACTAACTATGGCTTGGTTTACACTAACATCACTCGACATTCTTTAATCATTTACTCTATTGCTCGGCTTAGCTTAACTTTCTTGATATAAACAATCACTTCGTCTCATCAAAGTCTAACTAATCAAATGTCCATTGTAGCTTCCTTTTCATAACTCAATATTTCCTCTAGGTGCTATTGTTATGAGTAATTCCTCAAATCCTCTTCATCAATCAAATAGATATGACATTTTAGGTAGTAATATGTCTTGTCAATAGATTTGACATTAATGACAAAACAACAATTGTTCCAATTGTAAGTTTCCAATAGGTAGAACATAGTAGATCCAAGAAATAATCCAAAGGTTATATCAAGGACTGCAATGAAGTTTCAAGTCTTAAGAAAGAAAATGAGATACTAAAGCATGAGCTAAAGATTACAAATATGAAGTTGAGTCTAAAGGATGATGACAATGAAATTGAATCAGATTTGATATCAGAAAATGCATATTTAAAATCAAAACTTGCAAAGATGACATCTGAACATGAATCATCAAAGTTGCAATATGTAGAAGTTGAGAAGTACAATGTGATTGTGAAAGGACAACTTACATAGTCTAAGATACATCTAGAGTAGTTTTATTCAAGTAGTGAAAAACTTGATGAGCATATATATATGTAAAGACCTTCTTATGATAAGATTGGTCTTGGATATTTTGAAGGAGAATCATCTAAGAAATATGAGTTTATACATGAATCAATATTGTGATTGAATAGCCTTCTTAAGAAAAAGAAGATCTAAAAAAAATTGAAACAATGAAATTTGAAGATGTACCTATTTAGGCTAAGAAACCAAAATAAGTGAGAATTCGATTTAGATGAAGATGTTATGCACGTAATGACTTTGGTCACATAAAGAAAAACTATGTAGGTAAGTGTTTTAAACCTATTTCTTGTTATTGTTACAATTGTCATGGTTTTGGTGATAAAGCTATTGAATGTAAGAAACCTAAATTTAATAATGATAATGGTATAATTTTTAGTCGAGGTACTAACCTTGTAGATAATAGACCTATTGGAGGAACCAATGTTGTATGGAATGGTATCATGTGTTATAAGTACAACAAATTTGGACACATTGCTAGAGATTGCAGATTATAGATCAGTCAATAGGGACCTATATATGGAAACAATATTATAGTTTTTGAGATTTGTAACAACATGGGTCATACAACAATATTTTTTAGGATGGACAATATGAAAATGAAAAACCAAAACTTCAAAAGGAAATTGAACAATGTCAGAATAAATGAGAATAACAAAAATAATCAGAGAGAAAATATGGTAGAGCATAAAGGAAACTTTGATGAATCATTTGTTAAAGCTAAGGATCTAGACAATTCACATGTTGTGTTAGAAAATAAGTCAATTGAAGCACCTAATAAAAAATGGAAATTAATGATAGTTGTGAACCAATCCCAATTAGATTGATTAGTTCATTTCATTAATTAATATTAAAAAAATTACCATTAGAATATTGTTAAAACCCTTACAAAAAAAATTGGGAGTTGTGTGTTTAATAGGAGGTATAGAGTAATGTAAGGAAGATATGGTCTAGTGTGAATGATATTTGGAGTTCATATGTGAGTGCACAAAGAAAAAGTTCTTTAGTAAATAGAAATAGGTTTTTGTGACTATGTACTTGCACAATTAATGCATAAGTTGATTTGAAATGATTTAAGGATAAACATTGGATGAATGAGTATCATTTGATTTTTAAAAAATTTAAGGAGTGACTTAAAAGTTAATTGAAGAGTGAATTGAAAATTTTTGACGAAAAATTGAAGTGTGTTTATAGAAAACCCTAGTTCTGTGGTATTTGAGGTATTTACGATCTTATGAAGGTTAAAATTGTGTTTAGTATTTTATTGTTTGAAATATATAAATCTATGATTCAAAATATGGAAGATATCCCTAAACCTAAGGTTAATTTTAACCCTATCTCACCTTTAGAAGATAACCCTACAACTACATTTTCACAAATTCTAGACGATGTGTTATATATGGAAGATATTGGCAATTATATAAGGAGTAAATTTAAAACTATAGGACAAGAAAATATCTCAAAAGAATTTCACCATGTTTATAATCAAGACATGTCATTTAAGGTAGGTTATGAGCTCCTAGGGTTGAATGAATCAGTTAGATACCTATTTCAACATGAGTTTGATAAGGAAGAATGGATGAAGATCATCTTGAGTAGAATTCATGATGGAAAATCCTAGATGGTGCCAATATAGTTGATATATCTAATAAACTTATTCATGAAGTCATTGGTTTAAGTAATGAAGATTTCATCCCACTGAATGAGGAAAATGTAAAGAAAATAGTACTTGAGAACACCAAACATAAGTATAATGGCAGAGGAATAGTTTTGAGTAATATCAAACATAATGATATAAGGTATATGAGCAAAATTATGGATACAAAGATTTGTTCCAATTCTAGAGAGGATGGCATGGCATCCCATTTTGTCCAGGTAGCATACAAACTTTTTGTTGAGGAATCAAAAGTTAATTTATGTGAAATTTTGAGAGTGTATTTGATAGAAAACTTGAATATAATCAAGAAAGTCAGAAATGTAGAGTTTAGGTTTTAGTCTTTGATTACCTATATATTTTTCCATTTGATGAGAAAATTTCCCTTTATGTTAGTTACTGAATTGAATAAAATTGATAAATGTAGTACAATGGATAAAATTAATCATGTGTATAAAAGATGTCTAATTGATAAGATTGAGAGTAGTACAAAGTTGATTATCAAGTATTTCAAAGGTAAAATAAAGATTCATGATTCCACCCTCTATAGTGAGAAAGTATAAGGAAGAAAATTGTTTTATGGTTGACATATATTTTACAAATGTTGAGGCCCTTAAACCTAGGATGTTATATATTGATCCCCTTAAATATGAGACCACTAAAGATGAAATTGAAGGATATGTAAAATAAATCTTGGAGTCTAACCTAGATGAATAATTTGATAGATTTGACAAATATAAAGAGATCATACAAATGGGTTATTAAGTGAAACTTTATAAGTCTTCTGAAAGGAAAGTAGAAAGCATGATGAAGAAGATCATGGAGCAAGTACATATGAATCCGAAATAATCTACCATAGTAACGAAAACAGTGTCTGGTATGAAGAAATTTGGATAGGAAAATGTCATGTTTGTGCCACCACTGGTAGCAGTAGGACCCTCATCATCAGTTCCATCATTAGAAGAAGGAGTAATAGTAGTTGGACTAATAGAAAAAGTATCATCTATACCATATGTAGCAGTTGCATCAATGCAACTACAATCCA
Source organism: Cupressus sempervirens (assembly GCA_028749045.1). Taxonomy (NCBI): domain Eukaryota; kingdom Viridiplantae; phylum Streptophyta; class Pinopsida; order Cupressales; family Cupressaceae; genus Cupressus; species Cupressus sempervirens. Next base: position 403,870,148 of record CM053785.1, read on the forward strand.
TGTCATCAACCCTAAGTAGTAGAGATGAAGAAGAAGAGGTAAGAATTGTTGAAGTTAAGACATATAAAGGAATAAGGAAATTGCTAAGGTCATTTGAGGTCAAAGAAGAAGCAACTGAAGCTACCAAGCACAAAAGAGTAAAGAAGTTTTCCACTGGACCTAGAAAAAGGCCAAAAAAATAATGAAAGTAGGAGAGCATAAGTAATAGAGTTTGAATCTAAGTCAAAGGTATCAAAGGAAGAGCAAGTAGAAGAAGTAGAGGTAGAGATAGTAAAAGACAAATAAAAAGAGAAGGAAACAATAGAATCAACTAGCAAATGGAGGAGAAAATGGAAGCCTAAAATTGAAAAGATAAGTTGTGTAATCACAATGATGGAAAATTTTCCCACTTGAACAAATTCTATGACTTTTATAATAAGTTTAACATATTTCTATTAGAAAATACGATAATTAGGCATATGATTCTGATTAAAAAGTAGTCTAGTGACATACTAGGAATTATTCCTAAAGACTTGTCTGAAAGGCTTGTGAATAGGAAGATGAGAGTGCTAGAGGAATACGAGGAAATTAGAGAAAACATGGTAAGGAAATTATGAAAAATAAACAAGGAAGAGCACCTAGAAAGTTCGATGAAAAATCTTGAACCTTACTTGAGGAACAAGAAAAGTGCTATTTGATTATGGGAGGAAACTATGAGGAAGTAAATAAAGAAATTGAGGTAGCCATAGTAAAGATGATGATAGAACTAAAGCCATCAAGTCCCCAAAAAAAACCAACTATAGAGGAAAGGATGAAGCTAGGGTGAGTAGTCCTAACTCCTATCACAATTGTAGTACCTATAGAAGAGAATGATGAAAAAGTTCCTTCACTA